>SCLH01001959.1:25665-54549 GCA_004367855.1 Oikopleura vanhoeffeni | reverse complement strand
ATTATATTATTTATTTAAGCGCCGTTTCGAATTAAATCATTTTCGGACTAATAACAGACTTAACGACGTTTCAGAAACAAAAACACAAAAGTACACAATCTAGAGTTTTTGGAATTTGCGCATGTATATATTCTATAGATTAATCAAAATGTTCGATAGAATAATCAAAATGTGGGAGAAATTATGAAACAATTTTTGCCCACTTTAAAATAAGCTAAACCGTTTTTGTTTAATTTGGTCATTAGTACAGTTCATTATAAGACCGAAAGTTTTTGAGTTAAGGGGAAATATGCGTTTTTTCATGTGCAAGGAGTTTTTTTAACATAAACAGGGCACCTATGGATATGATAATGTATTTTTCGCACGCGAAAATTGTTTATGCTCAGATGCTCTGCTAAGTAAGGTTCGTTTAGTTCTACCTACATAACACTTGGCACATGGACATTTGAACTTATAAATAAGATAACAGGCATCTAATTTCGTGAATTTTGGCTTTCCATCTTTGACAAACATTTGGTTTATCGTAATTGTTTTGGGAGCAAAACTTACGTTAAAATTTGGTATAAAGTTTCCTATACGACCATATACATGTAGTTGCCTTAGATGAAATTCCACGGCTGGGCTTGAATATTCTATTTTGAAGTTAAAATCAACTTCAAGTCTATCTGGTTTTTCAGGTGAACATAAAAACATTGAGATTTTGGTATCTGAAACGTGTTCAGGATACCCATGTCTCCAAAAAATTTTTTTCAAAATATGTATGTCTTCTAGAAAAAGATCGTCATTTGAACGAGATTTTTTAGAGTGCTTTAGCGCTGTGAATATATTGCTTAGAAGTTACCCACGGGTGGTAACTGATTTGTTGTAATCAGTGATAACTTTATTTAATCCCTCTTTTTGGAAAGTTTTAAATTCGTAAGTATAGGTGATGTGACATCACTGATGTCTTTATCGATTATTCTTATTTCTGACACGATTTTCTACCAAAAACATTTTACTTGAGTTCTAGAAAATTTTCGAGTGGCGACAAGGGAAAGATAAGAACAGTATTATTTAATATTTCTTAGATTTTCGTCATTTATTTCTTTGCAAACTAAAGAATTGGAGATTTTGATAGACTTTTTTGTCTGCTTATCGCAATGACAATGACTGGGCACAATCAAATAATTAACATACTACCGTTGAGTAGTAAACCAACCGTTTATAAATTATAAATTTTCGAACATATTTCAATTTTAATTTATAAGTTATAATTATGCAAAAAAAACTAATAGAAAAATGAAATATATATTTCATAACTGAATTTTACAGAAGACGAAAACAATTTAGTTTTTGTGAGTTTTTTCGTTGTTTTTTATCGTTTTTATGACATCTTAATTCCACTCTTTACACCAAATTGCTTGATTTTCTGCGCCAACGAATTTTCATAGCAAAAAATAGCAGAATTAAACTCAACCATTAGTAAATCAATACAAAAATGCATAAATCGATAAAAGTTAAATTCATCAATTTTAGGTGAGATATATTTTTCTGGAAAAATTATTCTATTTCTAAATTATTTGCCGATACCTGAAAGGCCTGACTCTTAATCAAGACTCAACTGCCAATTATATTCTTTCTGGATCAACGGATGGTTTGTATTCTTTTGGGCAAATGGCCATTCCGGATGGAAATGTGGTCACAAGTTACAGAAAAGAAGGTGCAACACAATTCAGTGGCGAAATGCAGCTATCGGTTAGTATACAGTATGTCTTTTTTTCGCGAGAAAATTTGAAGAAGGACGAGGAGAATTATCCCCAATTCATAGACGATTCTCCCGAACCTTCTTAATTTTTGCACAAAAAAAATACAAACTCTACAAATTCGTTTTTTTTTCGATAAGTCTTGAAGTTTATTTAAAGTTTTTTATACGGAAACTACATATGAACAATATTTGAACAGGAATTTTTAGTCTTTCGATTTTCAAAATTTGCTACATAAGACGATTAAATTTGCGAATTCGTAAAATTTGGAAAAAATAACGGATGTCACTGAATCATTTTTGCAACGAAAATACAGTTTGGATTGGAGCTCTTTTGAATCGAATAAAAATAATTTCATGCTAAACAAATGGATAAGCAGTCGCAACGATCGAATTTAATTTATTAAAATTATGTCATTATTTTTTGATGTGATGAAATGTCATTATTAAAAATGTTTCTTGGTGTACAAAAAGTACTGAGACTAATTTAATGAACTGAATTCGATGGTTGTATCGAACTGGCAGAAAAAAACTTTAATAGATTCAAAAGGAAACTACGCGTTATCAAGTTTCTTTATGAAAAAATTCTAATTCACAAAGTGAAAAAAACCTGAGAAATTAAAAATATACGAATTAAAGCTCGAAAGTTTATCTTTCATTTCAAAAAACATTCTTCAATAGTTCCGAATCGGACTTCCGATTAATCAAAAGGTAAACCGTCAGATGATAAACACGATTTGAAATAAGGAATTTCAAAAGTCAAAAATGAATATCGATGTTTTTAAGCTATAACGTCGCTAAAGAGCCAAAACTGAACTTCAGATTAACCTTGAGTGTTAACCAGTTTTTGCACTTTATTATATAATTGACCCATAGTTTTTAAAACGCTCATCAGAAAGTAGACCTTTACGGTTCTGTTAAGGTTTCTTTCAAGTCTATACGATGAATTTGAGAATGACCTTAAACTTTCAAGGGTTATTTGAGGTCAAATATTGGTCGCCGACCCTAAAGCAAGAAAATGGGTAACCAAAAAACGCTTAATTGACTTGACGTTGATACCAAGCCAGATATGCTGGCTTGACCAAAACGGGGGTTTTTCAGAAGAAATTTTCAAAATTTTAAAGTTAAAATTAGTGATTTTGCTTTCGAGCACTATCTGTTGACATTTTAATGTCTTCATATGCGGCGTTTTTTTTAGCGCAACCCGCAATCGGAGCGAAAGTTCTCGTAAACGTCTATGTCTCTCACCGATCGACTGACCGGTTAACCGGTAATCAGCGAAAAAACCGGTAAATACTAGTTAATCAAGAACTGATCATAGTATACCTCTCAAAATGTGATTATTGGGGTAACTTTTTAGAAGAAATTTTTTGGCAATATTTTTGGTAACTTTGGTAACGTCAAGTCAAGCCAGTCACATTTGCTGGCTTGCCAAGGCCTGATATTTTCGCGATGAAAAATGGCATTATTTTTGTTTTCTGGACGATATAAAATAATCATTTAGGTTCACGATGAACGGTCACAACCACTTGGATGGTCCGCATGGTATCCTCAAGCATCTGAAGAGGTTTTAGAACCTGGTGGAAGTTCAACAGGCGATAAATATAAATGTCAAATGAACTGTGACGATGGAAGTAAATCGCAGCTAAAACTACGAAAATGCCGTTGTCTGGTAGACGGAGTGGTAGTGAATGATTATGAAAACCTAGGATTGTTATAAAATGATATTGACTTTTTCATTTCAAAATGTCCGAAATAACATTTTCAGTGATTTCATACTTTTTGAAACCGGAAAACAGCTACGTAAAAATCCATCGAAGCGCTTTAAATCGAAAATTTTATTTAACTCATATATAAAATGAATTTAAGACATTTAATTCGGTGATTGCATGAAACTTTCACTAAAACTTAAAAACAATAATTGAATTTTAGCTCATTTTAGATACCTTATATTGATACCTACCTTTTTCAGTGCATCGATAAATTCGAAAGTAGGATTAACGATTTTATAGAACAATTTACAGATTTATTTGATGCAAATTGTCAGCCGTGTGTAGGAGATGCAGAAATGACTGTTTATGATTGTGAATTAGTCTCATGTACAAGTGAAATTGAAAAATACAGTGGAGGAACAATCACGAATTATGGTACAGCAATCGCTGAAGTAACAAATACCACTAATTTACCAATTCATCATGGCTGCTGTGATAGTACAGCTATTCGGGTATGTTGAAAAGTCTCGTATCTTTCAGATTCAAAATTCGGCAAAAAACAGAATTCAAAGACCGGCAATGAAAAATATTTGTTATAATATGCAGCAAAGAGTCTCATAAAGCTCTCATCCGACCGAGCTAATTTCTTCCAGTTTATTCAAGTTTGATTTTTTTTTAATTTTTGGAAAAAAAATAATTTAAAAACCAGCGCGACCGGATTCCTGCTCTGTGAGAGCTCAAATTTTTGATTCAATGATTTAGGGATCGAATGTGTAATTAGTAGAACAAATTTTGAAAAAAGTTTATAGAGATTTCGAATTTTATTCATTGATGTCGAATTGACTCAGTCAATTTGACTGAAACTTTGACACACACAATTTCACAAGACGGCTGTGCACACGTCACTAATTTTCGAAACTACTTGTTTTTGATGTTTTGCTAAAACATTTAAAAGATTGACTGAGGAAAAAAAATTTCTTTCCGAGCTCATCTTCGAGTTAAGGAGTTTAAAAACGATTATTTTAATGAGAATGCAATTTTCCGACATAAATTATTATGATTTTGAGAAAATATTGAGTTTTGAGTGAAAATATTATCATTTGTTAACTTGAAAAAAGGCAATCATACTGAAACTTTCTCCGATTGTTAAGTTGACCCTAAAAAAGTGTTTAGGTGTTCGGAGAAAATTACCAAGGAAATAATATTGATCCTTCTTTAAATGGCATCTATGAACTAATTTACACGGTTGGTGAGCATCAATACCAGTTTATGAGTGGCGATGAAAATTCACTTCACAAGGGTATAGGGAGGTATACAATTTTCATTTTTGAATTTTGAATTTTTCAACCATGGAAAAACCGTCAAAAAAACTGTCGCCGATAATTTTTTCGTAAGTTTTTAGTTTGTACAATAATTTTTGTTGAAAGACTTGAAATTGAAGTTCAGATCACTTAATTTTATCACATAGTTGTACTCCCGTCATAAAAAATATATATTTCAGAGAAATATAACCAATTTAAATTATTTACGACATTGTAAAATTTTTGTTTGAATGCTTAAAAATTAATTTTTGCTGAAAAATAAAGTGTTTCAATTTACACAGATCTGGGTTGGAAGTTGTATAACGCATATATATAAACGTCACGTGCTTGGCTGACGGGTAAATATGAAAACAAGGGGCGTATATCGCCGAAAAAAACCTACTGAATGTCACGATTTTTAGCTTAGAACCTTTTTGGGCCCATATCGCGAAAAAGGCAAGATCGCGGAATTTGCGTGAGCGTCCGAGTTTTTTATTGCAAATTACTTTGAGTTTCTCCTGAATGACGTCATATTCAATATTGTATTTCCGAAATATATTTTTCAAATTTGCGTTTGACTCTGTTTCATTGAGTACTTAATTTTACAAATTATGGGTTATATTTTATTTGACCTTTTTGATACTCCTTAAAAAATTTGAAAAACAAATTTCAAATTTTGACGTCATTTTGAACCACGCGTTTTTATTTTTGAACGAAAAACTTTATCACTGTTTCCATATCGCGAAAGGGCCCATTGTTTTGTATTTACCGACGATATAGCACCTTTGATCAATAAAAACAATAAGACCTTTTAAATATCTTAATTAATTAATAAATAAACATCTCGATGAAAATAGGATACCTCCGAAAAGCAATTATTCAAGACCAAGCGGATAAAACTTGGAGTATAGTTAAAGACTTTACAGAAACAACACCTGTAAAGCTTTTTACATCCAAAAGTGCTAACTGTCCTACTAATGCAATTGACTGGACGCCAGTAGTCGATACGGTAGATCCATCGGATGCGGTGGATTCATTGGCAAAAATTGCTGTCGTCTGTTCTAGTGGTGAGTTATTTCTGACAAAAAACATTTTGGGACAAGAATCGCGTGATAATACGAAATTTATGATAAAACTGAATGTGGATCATAGCCTATGTAATCAACACGCGATTTATGCCCTGAAATGTTGTTCACCTGAATAAAAACAAAAAACCAAAGAAACTTAATGAATTCGGGCATCGAAATCGATATCGTCCGTCACTTTATTGCGAATATGCAAATATCATCAGAAAAAATGAAATTCGCTAATTTTCAATTTTCTGCAGTTTTGCAATTTTTGTTATTTTTTCAGATTTAAGGATAAGACTGTCATTGATATCATACAAAGCGAAGGCTTATATTGCCGACCCTTAATAGCCGAAAATTCCCATATCGCTGAAAAACAAACAAAGTTTCACAATTTATATCAAAAATACTTCCAGTGTCCATATCGTCGACAGTAGTGAGAATTGTCTCTATTTCTGGATTTTTAAGGTTTTTTAAATTTGTGCAATCGTTAAATTTTATAAAATTGTATTTTATGGCTACGCAATTTTTTGCAAACTTTAAAAGAATCGATTTTTTTGCAATTAATGTAATTGCCAATTTGCAACTTTAGAAATTTTCCAAATTTTAGCAATAACTGGATTTTTAAATTTTTTGCAATTATTAAAATGAAAAAAATTAATGTTTTCGCAAATTTTATAATCAATGTATTTCTTGCAATTTTTGCAATATGGCTAAGGTGCGCAGCGATCAAAATTCTTCGTTTCAAATTAAAATGATGAGACCAAAACGGAAAAAATATCTGGACAAAAAACAACGAAGAAATAAAATAAAATATTAATTTTTTCGGCATTTAGGCCACGGAAAATGACGGTTAAAATAATAAATCGGCATTTGCAATTTTTCCGCAGTCTTGTGCATTGTTCTCACTATGCGCATCTGAAGGCTTTGTAAATTCTGCATAAAATGAAAAAATAGCACATACATGTTTATCAACAGTTTTAGTACAGTCTGTAGGGTTCCCGCTGCGCACCTTTAATATGGCCAGTTGCAATTTTTGCTAGTTTTACAATTTTTTTGAAATTTTGCAATTTTTGCAAATTTTAAATCTTTCACAATTTTGTTATAAATAACTCTGACGGCTTATTGAACTTCAATAAACTCAATTTGATTGTTTCAAGGTCGAAATGCATGTCCTGATCACCATCCATTTGCCTTCAACTATGGCAAGAGTTGTTGTACTTCTCCATTTGCTAAAGATGCGAATACTCCTGATTCTATCTCTGACCATGCTCGTATCTTAAAGCCATCCGATCTCGATGTGGACGCCACTTCTACGATGTGCCTTGGAGATGCTGTTTCGTGTGAAAATCTGCCTGCAGGAATGAGTGAACCTTTGCAACATTTAATATGTTGTGGCTCACAACTTGTTGGAGCAATACGAACTTCAAAAATGGCTTAATTCCCACCTGTACGAGCGTGTTTCAGAACACAGAGACCAAAAATATNATATATTATTAACCTCCAAGAAATTTCGGAACAACCCACCCTTTATTTCTATCAGTCGATATAAATGATGGACAATCTAACTATGTGTGTGTTTTGAAACACTCTCGTGCAGGTGGGGGTTAAGGGGGTTCTATACATGTATACTTATTGCTGTGATTGCAGAGTATATAATACAACTTTTAATTGGGCTATAACTTTTTTTTAAAATAATCAAACGCAACAATAGAAACAAATTGCTATTTTTATCAAATTTGTCTTAATATTTCTCTTATACGTGAATTTTGAATATAAATTTTTAATTAAAACTCCAAAATAGACTTTTACGTCTAAATCTCGATTTTTTATCAGTCGCAATAGATTCATCAGAGCCGATTTACCAAGAAATAATTTTTTGTTTGCTTAATTTATCAAACAAAGACACTTCATTTGTGCATGCACAGTGACATGTAGAACCCTCTTCAACGAGATTATAATTATTTTTTGACCACATGGTGGCGAAATTTGATTTAGAGAGTTTTGATTATTCACGAAGCCACAAAGTGTGTTCTGGTTTACCATGATTAAAAGGGCGCAAAACTTCGTCATATATATTTGTGCCTTGAGTTCAACTTTGCTAGTTTGATCTAGTAAATTATAGCATGATAATAGCAAATATGTATAAATTCACGATCAAAATTTAAACTGCGCTGAAATTATCCGAAATGAGCGATTTCCATTTTTTTTAATTAAAACCAATTACAAATAAATCAAGTAATCTAGTAAAAATTTCAGAATATTGACTAGTATCGTATAAAAATCTGCGTCGGAGACATGCTATGATTTTTTAAACGCGATTTTTTTGAAAATTGACATAACTAATAATAAAAAAAAATGCAGAAATGTCTCGATATTTCCGTGTTCGAAAAAAATGATTAAAGTCAGGATATCTTGTTTAAAAGTTATAAATTATACGTTATAATCAATTCAATTGGAAGTATTTTTTGGGACAAACTAATTTACAATCATATTTTTATACAAATATCCTTTTCCCAACGGAACTCCATCTCAAAACGTTAACTATCCCTATAAGCGCGTGTTCGAATCCCACTAATGGTGTCTACTGATTGTCTTGAGTATGATATAGGCAAGGATGCTTGATATTGGGACCGCTTAATTTGATCGGTGTGTAATACTCACGCAAGCACTACGACAATCACTATACAACATCAGTGGGATCGGACACGCGCTATAGAGATAGTAAACGTTTTTTAGATGAAGTTCCGTTGGGAAAAGGATATGGCTACGTTTATTAACGTCCTAGGTGGCCACATATTATTTCTTGCTATTTTATTGTACCAAGAATCAATCTTAAAAATTTTGATTTCCGTTTTTTTATAGTTTTATAGTGGCCGTAAAAATCACATGTAAAAACTAGCCCGAAAATTAAGTAATTGGATAATAATCTCAATGTTCGCACTTTGATAGCAAACTTCGTATTTTTTAGTGTTTTCACGGAATAAGACTTGCAAAAGTCGAAATAAATGATCAGAAAAATATCAGACTTAGCATAGCGATCTCTTAAGTTTTGTTCTCTTGAAAAAACGTCATATTCAAATATTTAAAAGTTGCAAAAAATTTGCCATCAAGAAAACAAAATAAGAAAAAAACAGACGAAATCTCGGCACCGACCGCTTCTGATAACGATTAGGGATGTGTATGGTTGCGCACGATGGACTTTTTGACTTTTAAACCAGGTTTTTGAGCTAACAACCAAACTCCTAGGGTTACATTTTCAAACTAAGACAATTATCAAAAAAAAATTTACAGGAGAATTTTTCGGAGATTTTCAGGTTTTAATGTTTCAAATTGACATTTGAACGTGCGCTAGATCTTGCTTCAATTCAGTTTTAATTTCATTGTAAAATTCAGGTAATTTAAGACTAGAAACAAAACAAAAAATTACGTTCCAGCATAATTTTCAAATTTTTCAAAATCTAAACTTTGTTCAATTTTTTCTAAGTTTGAATCCATGCATATTTTATGAATATTCACTCAATTTAAAGTCGGAATAAATGACGACTTAACCGAGGTCATAATGCCAAACCGCTGTCGAACTAATTTGGACGCACCTTTAGCCGCTGATTTTAAAGCCTTATCAAATGAACAGTGGATTTATGGATATCGAGTCTGTGAAGATTTTTGCTTCTCTGTAGAAATGACAGCCTATGGTCCAGATGGACAAGATGCAACCACCGCCGCACGAGATGTATAAAATTATTTCATTTTCCGGACTTAACGGATATATTACAGGAAGCAAAAACTTGTACTAATATTATTTTCAATAGATTGAAAATAAATTGTGATAAAATCATCACAAAGTAACAAAAAATTGAGATCTTTTTTGAACATTTGTAATGACCACAAAATATGTAAAACTATAATCTTCTTTATGTTTTCATTGATTTCAATAATCCTGCAAAACACATTTATTCAATGATTCAATTTCAAAAATCTGATCAAAATAATGAAAAAAATAAATAAAAATTGAAATGCAGTAAAGATATATTTTTTTTGTTGGGAACAATGTAGTTTATCAGTTTTTAAAAACTGAACATTTTTGTGCTTTTTTTTCGTATCTTGTTCTATACAAAATACTTGGGCAAAAAAATTGTACCAATTTTAAAAACATGAGAAATTAAAGATTTTATAATGGGACAATAAAAATTAAGAACTCATTTTAATACTACAATAAACAAACCAGTTGCAATGCAAATTTCAAAGAACTAGGAAACATTTCGTAAATTTCTATCTTACTTATTTCGCTGATTTCTGTCTTCGCAGTTTAATAGCAAAAAATTGGTATTTGCCAAAACTTCACTTAAAAATTTTGACGACCATAATTGTTCACTACATCGTTTATTCAAAATATTTATTTTTTATAACCGTTTTGTTTTTCATTTTGTAATCTCTTTCAAGACAATTTGTATGGTACCTGAAAAGTGATAAACGATTGATTAAGAAATTTTAACTATATTTTTATAGATGAAAATGGGTTTTTCGAAAAAAAATTGTTTGTAGACGTTTTTTCTTTTTTCTATCAAAAATTGAAGCAACAAATTTCATCAATTTTAAGGATAATATCTTTTTTTTGATGAAAACTGGCGCTACAATTATCTTCGCTGATTAACATTCTGGTAAAAGTCCTTTTAACATAACAGGGCTTCATTATGTAACAAAAATCAAATAAGTCTCACTGTTTCAGATTCGGAATGAGACTTCAATGGGCCTTGATTTTTTCAGCGGTTTTAGGCGGAGAAAAATTAAAACTAGGAACATTGCAAACACAAAAATCATCGAATCAAGGGAAACAGAATGGCGATTCAATTGACTCTGGGGTGTCAAACACTGGCAAAGCAAAAGTTGTAGCTAAAATTGCTAAAGAAAACGGCGAAGTTGACGAAGAAGGTGCTGAAGAACTCAAAAAGGGACTGGAAAATGAACCTACGCCGTCACTGAATAAAATTGTGAAGGTACACAGCATGTCACGTTTTTTCTTTATTTTTTTCAATTTGCATAATTTTGAATTCCACCGTTTTGATTGGATCAATCTGGAAAAGACGTAGGTGTTTGCCAAAATTGATTGTTCTCATTGGCGGATTGCAAATTGAAAAAAACGTGACATGCTGTAATTTCGAGACAAAATTTCAAAAAATATACGATTTAAAAAGTGATCAAAATCGAAAGAATCACCAGAAAAAATTAAAAATTCTAGGAGGTTTATCGTCTTTTTTCTCACAACCCCAAGAATTAAACTTTTCAATCAAAAATGTAATATACATTCATATCCCTTTAACATTGTTTGATTAATTTAATAGATGTGGGCTGAAAAGAAGAGAAAGCGTACCTCACGCTGAATAAGTCACGCCTGATTGGCAAATAGTAAATTTTTTGAACATCTTTTGATATCTGGAATTTTGAATAAAATTTCTCAGTTTTAAATATTATTTAGGAAAAAATAATTGAAAAAAATAAGAAAGAAGCTGATGCAAAAGCTAAAACCGATGATACAACTTCTGACACATCCAGTTCTGATTCCAGCAGCTCAGAAACAACCACAACAGGTCTAAGATTTTATTAAAAATAATCGTATTTTTTCTAACAAATTACTTCAGACGAATCCGATTCAACAGAAAATACAAATGGTAAATATCAAATTAAACTTCTGAAGCCAGTTCATGTATTGAAAAAACTAGACGATTCGAAACAGAAAATTGCATGAGTCAACATTTGGTTGGGATTCAATTAGCTCATCCTCTTTAATCATTCTGTGGTCATTTTAAGGAGGTGCTGGTTTTATAAAGTCTTTTGGGAATAAAAAATACTCAGAATGTATTTGAGTTGATAAAAAAGTGTACTACCGACTAAATTATTAAAAAAATAATTTCGAAATTTTTCCTTTTTTTCCAAGTATTTTATTCCAAAATGAAGTTCAAACCTATCGTTTGTTTTAATATAACCACTCAAACTTCAAAATATCATAACGTTAGCCAACTTTCTGATCAGTGTTTCAGTGGCTTACTTATGAGCCAATTTATAAAAATCAAAGCACTTCCTCTTTGCAAATTTTTCTCGTCGGTCCTCAAAAAAAATATTTCAAATTTGGGGTCGAAATCTAAAAAAGTGCCAGAAATAAATTTTGATTTTTGTGTAAGCCATTTTTTTTCATAGTCTAGAGGAAATATGGCGAATTCCGAAAAACTGTCTAAGATAATAATTTAGCCTACAACTTTTGTCAAAAACCAGTACACCCATTTAGTTGTACGGTACAACTTGTACCCCCTTTATTGCTCTGAAGGTCGAATTTTCATGATTTCAGTTTAGTTATTTAACCCGTGTGAGCACAACACCTATATATAGGTGACTGCATATTTAAAATCATCTAAAATATGCAAAAAAACCATCGTAGAATTGTCTCCTTCGAATACATTATAAAGAATTTTGCAAGGATTTCAAAAAAGTGACTTATTTTTTTTTTGGAAATTTTGTTCAAATTTTACGGAGGGTTGATTTTTTGAGATTTTTTTCCAATCTTTTACCTCTAAAAAAATTAAATGCGACCTATTGCGTCAATTAAAATTTGAAATAGCCAGTTTTTAGGAAAGTGTTTTTTCCATGGTTGACACTCAAAACAAAGATTAATTGGTATACAGGAACAGATATTTTTTTTCAAAAGTGATATTTCAAAATTTTCAATTTTAAGTATTTCACGAAAATATTTTAATTATTAAAAAATTAATTCGAGCAATTAAATATTGTCCACAGAGTCACTTGATTAGTATATCGACCCAGAAATAATATCAGAAGTGTACTTATCTGCTTTTATAGGGGAAAATAACCATTTTTTATGAAAAATTGTGATTTTTTCATCAAAATTTTAAACCTATTTAAAAATAATTTTTGATTGATTATATATAAATCAAATCAGAAAAAACGATGACATAGGTCAGATCCTTGTGCATCGATTCCAATACCAAAATAATTTGTGAACACCACTGTAAGCTTGTATCACGTGATATGCTGTACCTTGCTCTTATCAGTAAATTTTCTAGAACTAAAAATCAAAATTCTAGAATATCAAATGTCGGATGCAAAAATATATCGTTTGAACTTCCTTATGCAAGAAAAAATGAAACTCTAACTACCTTGGGCTTTCTGTAATACGCGGTTGAACAGTCACCTATATNATATATAGGTGTCGGTGCCTTGGCGGAACTTTTTTTTCTGTGCTCACACGGGTTAAGCCTTTTCTAAAATAAGCCAATAACAAACTAGGGTACTTTTTTACAACCACTCGGTTAACCACAATGACCGGTAAAAGACTGATTTTAAGGTTATCGAATATATTTGAAAATTCAACATAAGTCATCCTCGAGGTCCACTTTCTAATGAAAATATTAAGATTCATGAAGAATGGGTGACTTATGTACACTGAGGGTGCCAGAGTGCTAAATAAATTTGCATTGTATTGTGCCCTTTAGCACGCTAAGTGGTAATTTTTGGTAGAAATCAATTGTTTTTTGTTTAAAAAACGAAAGACCTTTATTTTTTTTACTGATTTTTTCAATATCAAAAATAAACAAAAATACTGAGTCTTCGTAATTCCTTATTTTAAATGTTCTTATTTAAGATGCATCAACACCAAATACTGAAGATGGAGACACAGAAGTCGAAGTTCAAACAGGTGCCGAAGCAGCGAACGCGGAAGCCGAAGTGGAATCAGCTTCAATCATGTCTCAGTTCAAATCTAAACTAGCTGACCAACAAGCAAGATGGAAAGCACAAGATCCTGATGGGGAAAATGCACAATTGGCAAAGGACCAAAATGCTGCTAATAAGGAAAGAATGCAAGCCACTTCTGATAAAGCGATCGCAGCAGCTAATGAAATGCAAAGCAAAATGCGTGAGTGAAATTTTATAGCCTAAACGCCAAAAAAATTAGGCGATATGGGAACAAACATCGCCGTCATAACTTTTTTTTTCAATTTTATAGGGATTGAACAATAAGTTCGAATTAAGTAAAATACAAAAATAGATAATATCAAATACTCCACCAAACGCAATCAAAATAAAACAAGAAAATTTGAGCAATTTAATCTTGTAATATGACGTAATTCATAACGCACTCGAAGTAATTCGTTAGGAAAACCTTAAACGCCCAAACAACTTCGGCGTAATAAGCTTTTTCGGCGATATTGGCACTGGTAGGAATTTGGCTTTAAATCGTGAAATTGCATACTTTTTTCGGCGAAATTTGGCCGGCCCGCATGAAATTTTAAAATAGTTTTTCAGAAGAATGAAATTCGCATTGAAATATTTTGAGTTTAAATTGATATCTCTTAAAATTTTCAGTGAAGAAATTTCAATCCTATTCAGATTTTTCATTAAATAACAAGGTCATAAAACTTCAAAAATATTTTCGATTTTCGAAAAATAAAGTTCTGCCAAAAATATTTCGGTTTCGAATCGATAGGTTATTCAATTTACAGTATGATAGAAGGTGAAATTTCAGTTCTCGATAATTTTTAAATGAAATTTGAAGGTTTAAAGTTTCTTGTATTATTTGCTATTTTTGAGAAAAATATAAATAGCACGGAAATATTTCGGGGTTGTTTCGATAGATAATTTAATTTAAAGATTAATCGAGAGTGAAATTTCAGACCTAGGTCCGATTTTCATGAAATTTGTAAGTCAAAATTATGTTCAATTTTTAGAAAAAAGTAAACTTTGCACGGCAATATTGCGGGGTTGAATCGTAAGCTTATTCAATTTTAAGTATTATGAAAGTTGTAATTTACTTCCAGGTCCAATTTTCATAAAATTTAAACGTCGTTCTGTAAAAAAAATTTCATTTTGAAGGCTACCAAAAAAATGAATTCTCTTAAAACTAAGCCATTTGAGATGGACAATCTCTGTTATTTAAGTTTTCTCTAAAGTTTTTGAACTTTTTATTAAATCTTATTAAGATTATCTTAATAATAAAATTTATGTGTTTTTGATAAAACGCTTTTCATTTTAATATTATTTTTTCGTTCGATTTTCTGAGTCAAAAACATCTCGCGTCGGTTCTAGAAAATTGCAGAAAGAGCGAGCCAAAAATACAAAACACACTTTTGTTAACATTCATTTTATAAAAGTTTAATTCTTTAGAAATGAATGAGTATAGAATAAACTTATTAAGTAAGTATAATTTATACCAACTTATTTTAAATATCAGTTTTATATTATTTTTGCATAATTAACTATCAATTTAAAGTTTAATTTTAAATTTTAAACGTTCAATAGTGCATATTGTAGATGATTGAGTCGGTGTCTAGTGTACCCATTTTGGTACGCTAAGCACGCCCGTGGTTTTCGTACCCAAATTGGTCTGCATTATTTTCGTTTAATCAGGTCAATTTGGGTACGGAAAGCACGAGCGTGCTTAACGCACCCAAATTGGTCTCAATGAAAAATATGTTGTAAAAAACGCTATGTCATGATTACGCGTCATTAGGGTGGTTGAGGAATTTTACCGATTGCACTGGAACACAGTGATATGCATAACTTATGCGGCATAAGTTATGCCGCATTAGTAGGGTCAGTAGCGGGAGACTTATCTTCAAAACGTAACCCTCAGTACTGATTCTTTGAGTTAATGGGGTTAAACTTTCTCATAAAGAATTATTCCGATCATTGAAAAAAATTTGGAGCCTCCACGTGGTCACAATTTGAGTATGAAAAAACAACCTTTCGGGCTTTGAAACGCGCTATAAAGGTTGATTTATTATTGATTTTGTGTTGTTATCATACCGATCGCGTTACAAAAACTCAAAGAATCCGTACTAAGGGGTTTAGTTTTGCAGATAAGTCCCCCGGTACTGACCCGACTTATGCGACATAAATTATGCATATCAATATGTTCCAGTGCAGTCGCTGGAATTCCTCAACCACCCTAACGACGCATAATCATGACGTTGCGTTTTTCAAACTGGATCGTATCGTATCTAGAGGGATAAAATAAAAATGGGATCGTATCGTATTGCAAAAAACCGATACGATACGATCCGAAAATAACGAAACGATACGATCCAATTATGCCGATGCCTGATATAGACCTTAGTCTATAGTTGACGTACTGTATGATAAAGTTAAATTATTGCATTTTATTGGACCTTTTTTTATTAAATTCCACCTAAAAAAATTTAAGAGGTCAAACGGGATGAATTTGGTCAAGTGATCGAGCAGCAAGCTGATCAATACAAAGCCGACACTGAAAAGCTTCTTGGAAAGCTTACTACTGGAATAAGCGGCATGGAAATCGATATGGAGCCTGGAAAAGGTATCGTAGGAGGTGATTTTATCGAACTTTCTGGCTGGGAAATGGACATGGGGAGAGAGGTTAAGGCAGAATGTATAGCCAATTGTGATGGGTCTAGTGGTGGGTCTGATGATATTGTTTCCTCTTCAGATAGTATGTTGGATTTGATGATTGGAGAGTGTTATAAAGCTAGGGTGGAAAATAAAATTTGATCCTTCTTTTTTTCGAATGGATGTATTTTTGTTGAATATTTTCCGAATTTTTAAAAATAATTTTCCCAGTAATTTTGTCTTTATTTTTATCAAATTATTCCAAATATGCTTACGAAAGTTTATGTGTAATTTTTTGAGCATTTTTCTCAGTTTTATAAAAAATGTTTCCGAATTGTTAAGATAAAGTTCTGAATAAATTTCGATTATTGTGAAGACCAAAGTTCTTACCATAAATAAATATGGTTCACATTCCAACCTCAAAAAAATAAATTCGAAAATGTGAATATTGAGTTTTATTTTTGACAAAAGTATAATATAAACCACACGTTGTTTCAAAACTAATAGAAATTGAGTTCTGAGACCTGAACTATTTTATAAATTTCAGCCTGAGTTTCTGAGCAAAAATTTGAAAGCACATGTTTTATATCCCATCAAAAGGCATAAAAGAAGGAGACAAGGCCTTGGTTGACAAAAATTGTGCGACAGCCGATATCGCAACGTATAGATGCAGAACACCAATCGATGCTTCATTTTACATTGGTGTTTCTTTTGATATAACAAAAAGTCTAGACCCTTCTAGTTTCAGATCGAAACTTGTCAAACATTGGTGCCGTGATAGACAAACCTATAAGGTATATTAACATGAGTAATTCTCATCGAATATATCGATTACGATCCGCGAGTTCAACAAATATTTTTTTTCCACTTGAATTTCAAAAATAGACTCGGTAAGATAGACATTTTCAAAAATCGGCGAGAAAAATTGTCGATAAAAAATGTCTAATGCCCTCTGGGTGGTCAGAAACTGATTCTTCAAACCCAAATTGTGAGAACAAACTTAAATTTCAGCCATGTTATGCGTTACTATAGCCGTTCTCACGAAAAAGTTTGCGACATTTCGAAAGTTAAATTTATGAATGAAAATTTTTCGAATTTTTTTGATAAATTTTAAGTAATTTGTGTGGGCGTTAAATCATCCATATCCCGAATAACATACGTTTATGTAATATCGATTACGGGGCTCACACAAACAAATTATCCACTTTTTAGCCAACATTTTTATATAATTTTGCTTTTGAAAACGAGTAATCCGATTGAGTTCTCAGATTCCTCAAATTGAGCACAAATATTTAGAGTAAAATAAATTAAAAAAATGGTCCGATTCAATAAAAACTGACAATTAAACAATTTAAGTAATCTCAGGAAAAAATTGTCCGATTAGGACCAATGTTTTCTATTTTATCATTCAATTAATATTTGTGCTCAGTTTGAGTTTTTTAAGAACAAAATAGGGTGAATCGTTTTCAAAAGCCAAATTATATAAAAGGTTTGGCTATAAAAGTGCATAATTTGTTCGTGTGGGCCCCGTTATCGATATGCGTTCAATATCTCTTTACGAGGAAGATAGATATTTTTTTGTTTGGTCTAGTACATTGATACCATTCTGAAATGATTTTTCAGGAAGTGAAACATAGGCGAAAAATCCTTACAAATCAACACCCCGTAATTCTGGAACCAAACATTCGAAAAAAATTTCAATTGTTTTTTCGGAACCGAATCAAAATTCTTTATAATGTGTTTGAAAGAAAAGATTCTACGATCCCGTTTTTTGCCATTTTTGAATGATTTTAGGTATGCTAGAGCCACAATTGTGGCTTTGTGCTCACAAGGGTTAACGTACATAATGTACTAGACCAAACTAAAAAATATCTTCCTTCCTCGTGAAGGGATATGGCTTCGAATCACCTCAAGTCAAGACAAATCACTATTTGTCTCGATGACACTTGAAACTCACGCGGTAAATTATGACGTACATTTACCACTGCAGTTATTTGAAGTCTAAATTTATATGCTACATGTATGTTTGTTTAGGGACAATATGATGTTCCAGATGGTATGCATATACAAGGTGTCTACGAGACATCAGTTGTGACCGAAGTACATTCTTCGGATTTGGCAAGAATTCAGGCAGAAGCTGCCCTCTCAACATCGCTTAGTGGAAACGCGGTGTTTTCAGAAGAACAAGAAAGTGCCTCTGAAGCGAAATCAAGTTATGGTTCCAATTTTTTGTATAAATAAAAGTTCAAATTTTATAATTTAAAATTTTCGGATATTATAATTTTTTGAAGGTGAAACATTGAACAAAAAGTGTAAAAGTTTTGAGCTCCAAATAAACTTTTAGAATTTCTGAAAAATGGAAAAAATATTGAAAACTTTCCGCGTTTCTTTCAAAATATTTTTTCTAACATTTTTTTCAAAATAAACAGAAAACGCATAAAAAATGACATTAGTTTTTTACAGCTACAAAAACATTTTCAAAACGCGTTGATTGTTTTTTGCCATTTTTGGTCAAAGTTTTGTATAAAAATTTCAGGTCCGAATTTCAAACACATATTTTTAACTAAAAAAACTAGTGAGACTACGAAAAAAGCTCAAAATTATACCATAAGTATTCAACTGTAGGATTCATCAAAAAGTTTTTCACTTAAATACTGGTTTTAGAACTTACTATTCGAAAGTCGCAGCTCAAAAATTTAGTTTTTCCGATGTGTCATAATGACACTGTCATTTCCCTAATTTCTGACATCAAATTTAACCAAATCTAGCACAATGACCGGATCAGGAGGCGTTTCTGGCTCACAGGGTGGTGTCTCTGGTGGTGCAAATGCACAGACTGAATCTTCATCTGGTAGCTCTTCTGGCGATAGCGCTTTTGCTACCTCCAGCAAAAATGATAAAATTCAAAATATTAAAAATTCTAGGAATAATACAAAAACAACAGGAGACGAAATGGTGGCGACTATGAAAGAAGGGTGATCACAGTCAGATTCAGTAAAAACGTCCTAATCTCAAAAAAAACTCTGTGATTAAAGAGAAAAGTAATGTGATCCAAATAGAATTACCGCACTAGAGAGTAATTTATCTTGAATTTGACATCAGCTGAAAATATGTAGACTGGCTACTTTAACTTTATTCAAATATTTCCTCGTTTTGTTTCTTCGCTCATGTTCATACTCGGAATCATAATTTTTGCAACGAAACTACGGTTGGGCAAAAATCCATCGAAGCTCTCTTTTATCTAGAAATAAAAAAATTTTATCACACTCAAACTTGCCAAATTGGTAAGCCTACCCATCCACCGCGTAAAATTCAATAAATTGAACTCATGAAAAAAAATATTTTTTCCATGTGCTAAAAATTTGAGTTTTTGTCGTCTTTTTTTCAAAATTTAAATTTTGATTTTGAGGTAAAATTGTATAAATTTCAAATTATATATATTTAACGGTGGTCTAGACCGTTTTTAAGGCTTCTTATTTGAAAAAAATAAATTAAATTAAACTCTAATTTAGACACCTTCGAAAGGAAACGCGCGTTTTTTAGTGTTTTGTCAAAAGACGATTTATAAAGTTAAAATAATCGATCTGAAGAAAATCCGATAATACGAAGTAAGGTCAAAAATTGCAACTTTTGTTCGAAAAGATTTTTATCCAAAAATTTTGAAGTTGCGAAAAGTTTGCAAATCTGTCAAAACCTTGAGCTTTAATTCATGTGAAATATATAGTTTGAAAATGTAAGATCTCTAAAATTTGCTCGACTGCGGACACCCTGTGTAAAGTGAATGTTATTCGATATGAAATGTTTCTCAGAGAAGTCGGCCCAAAATTCATTCATGAAGACTTCTTGGATTGTTTTATGATGCTTCCAAATTCATTTTATGCTCCAAAATCACCTGAAAAGTTTATGGATTTTATCACAAGATATGGAACCCATTATCTTAAAGCGGCCAAATTTGGCGGACAACTTGAAATTGTCAAAAAGAAACGAAAAATTCAGGGAATGACTATTTCTGACATGCGTTCTGAAGAAAAAGTGAAAATAATTACTCTCAAGAATAATAGAACGATTAAAATTTTTGCCTACGCACAATATTTTTTAAGGTTATCAAGCAAAAACCGTTGATACTTTATCAAAAATATGTTATTATCAGGATAATTGTCTAAGATTTTCAAAAAAGGGTACATTGAAATCTTATCTCAATTGACAAATTTCTCAAAAAATATTTATTTTTGTTAAGAATCAAAAAAAAACTTATAACAAATTTTGGAATTAGAAAAATAATTTAAGTTGGGAAATTATGAAATTTATTTTTTTCGCTTATAATCAAAAGTGGTACTAAAATATTTGACATTAATTTTGCAGAAACTACCAGGGTAACTTTCACTTTTATTGAACTTTGGTATATTGCGTTTTTCATTTAGCCAGGCTTTCATGAACTGAACTTTGTAGATTATCCATCATAATTTAACTGATTTCATAATGGTCAGAATCCAACCTTTTATTTTTCTGAACATTTTATTATACTCAGTTTAAAAATAATATATTTTACTTTATTAAGTAATAATTTTTTTTTCGCATGTTTAGTTTATATTTTTTTACTTTATTTTCACTTTAAATAAGCTCAAGAAGAAATGGATGCTATTGTTGGAAATGCTGTGACTAAAGAAAAAGTAGAAGTACCTGAAACTTCTGGCACTTCGTTTGGTGGTATTGCTGAAGGGAGGTTTACCATTTTCGTGGGTTATTTTTTGCGATGGGAATTGAAGATATCAAATTCAGATGCTGCAAATTGATATACAGAATTTAATGTTTTGGTTAATTTTTTTCAATAAGATCATGAATCTTTTGCAATTTCCGAACAACAAATATATAAATCTTTTATGGACGTATTTTTAATATTAATAATAATGAAATTTTTCCGAAAAAACTTTGAATTTTAAAGATGTTTTTCGAAAAAACTTTTGGTGTAATAACGATTATTGTTTTTGCACATATTTTTCATGGGATCAATATTCGGTCCAAAATTTGTAACAAGAAAAATAAAATTTAAACAAAAATACTATTTTTGTTTAAATTTTGATTAAAAACCGATCTGATGAAAGTAAAGCTAATCAACTTTTAGTTTTCAGGATTAAAAAAAAAACAATACACTATTTTTTCAGATAATTTTCCAATAAAGTTTTTTTCAGGTTTTCATTGTTTAGAAATTAATCTAAACGATCAATTTAGGGAAGTAATCTGCTAAATATCAATAAGCAAAGGAAAATTATGATACAATTTTTGTGTTTGAAATATTTGTTTGCTAAAAATTTATTTGTAAAAATAGTATATTTTAATTGAATTGTTTGAACCAAATTTAAACAAAAAAACGGTATTTTAACCGGTAAAAAATGGCCTGGTGCGCTCCCTAGATATGTGATATTGAAAAAAATGTAAATGAACCCTGAAATTTTAGTTATTCAAATGACTAAAAAATTCTTTTAAAACTATTGCTGGTTAGAAATTTGGGTGCATTTTTAGTATAAACACGATTATTTAAACGGCACATATATTTGTTTATGAAATCAGAGATGAGACTCAATTTTATAGCTAAAGATACGAAAAAATATTTTCGACGAAAATGTTAACCCTAGTATAAGGTGGTGGGATGAAAATCGGACTTTCTATTAGCAAGGGAAAAACTGAGGAAAAAGAATCATCATTTTCGAGTAACAATGGTACAGCTGAAGTTGATGAAGCGCAAGAAGCAGCAAATATCATTGCAAGAAATCGATTCAGAAAAAGTAGTACCACTACAAAAGTTATCGCCATAGGAAAGGATAAAAAACTTTAACTTTTTCGAAAAATATGGATTAGAGAAGTCGTATTTAACTTTAAGAAAAATTCAGTTTTCACCGTAAATTTTCTGTAATAAATTTAACAAATCGTTAATATTGAAAATAATTAATTTTGATAAGAAAAGGTTTAAAAAGGCTTACGAATAAGAATTTGACAAAAAATTATTTTCTGACCAAAAAGTGTATCGAACAAAATTCAGTCAAACCGAGTCATTTCTAACATTTATATTTTCATGTGGTTTTAATTCTATTAAAGGCGGAACTCACAAAATCGCGACGACAATCACTGATTTATATTCTACCAATTTTCGAACCAATTTAGTCCGATGGCTGGACAGCATCCCAAGATATCCCAAACCATTCGAGCCAGTTTTTGAAGAAATTTCTGAATTAATGGTTCATTTAATTGACGACATGATTGATCAAACTTGCTATTCTGCTTGTATTATAGGTAGGGTCAAAATGGCAAAAATACACAATATGAATTTTTGACAAATTTAACCCTTAGTTTAGAAAAACAGGACAACTGCCTCAAAGGTGATTATTTTTACAGATCTCACCATTCTAAAAATTGATATTTTGAAAAAAACGAGGTAAAACTGGCTTTTTTAAATTTAATATTTCAACCCGTGTTGTCAAACTGTGCCGATTAAAGAATCTTTATTGGCAATTTGCCTCGGTGCTATTTGGCAGATCCGCATATGGGCGCTTGATGAAAAACTCTTTACTCGGATAATATATTCCTTTCAATTGACCATCAAAGTTATGTTTTATAATATAGGCAACTTTTAAATTTTCGTATTATTGCTTTTTCACATAATTTTCTGTTCGAATTTAAGTTTTCAAATTCGGCCTATTTTGAGATATTTTTGGAAAAAAGTTCCGGAAATTAATAAAAAATTCTTATTTTTGTTAATTTTTCTTTGAATTATTTGTTCGAATTAGCAAAATTTTTTTTTTCTCATTTCTTGTTCAAAAAAAATCAAACTAGTTTTTTGAATTAACCGGCTTAAAATATGGAGAAAGCCACCTTTTATTTTTTTTTAAATATGTTCTCGTTTTGTTTCTTCGCTTTTGTTCATTCTCTAAATCATAATTTTCGCAACGAAACTAAGGGTTGGGAGAAATCCATCGAAGCCCTCTTTGATCAAGGATTTAAAAAAAATGTTTCACTCAATCTTGGCTAATTGGTAAGCCGTCTTGATAACCGTTTAAAATTTATTTATTTCATCTCATGAAGAAAAAATATTTTTTTTTGATGTGCTATAATTTCCATTTTTTTCGAATTTTTTTCAAAATTTTAAATTTTTGATTTTGACGTAGAAATCGTATAAAATAAATTGAAAACGGTGTGAGGGATCGTTTTTACGGTTACCAATTGATAAAATATAAAAAAAATCACTTTAATTTATACACCTTCGATAACAAACGCCCGTTTTTGAGAGTTTTTCAAGGCGATTTATAAAGTAAAACTTAAAGATCTGAAAACCCAGATTAAAACAAGTGAGCTCAAAAGTGGCACCTTTCATTTGGATAAGTTTTTAATTTGTCAAATAGAAAAAAATTATAATATTATTTCCATCTCTGAAGAATTGAAATAAACTCTGTTGTATTATCAATGGTTCCGTTACTTGGATTTATGACTTAAATTAATTAAAGTCTGTTTAAGAATAACATTATTTACGGTATATTTGTGTCTAGAAGACTAAAATGTCATATTAACGTGCGAGAGTTTGCCGCGTTGAATCCTGATAAACAATATTCCCAGACTTTTGCCTCAATATTTTTTTGCCTATTTTAAGCGTACAGATAACAATAAAGAAATACAATTGTCCCACATTGAATATTTTTATTTAAACCATTCATTATCGGTTTTTTTTGGTCAACTTTAAAATTCATTGTTGGTTGACCGCGGACAGCCTATTATAAGGAGTTTTTAAATATGAATAAATAGATTGGTTTGATTTTTAAAAATAATCACCAAAGAACGAACTCATACGATCGGATGCGATACCGTTTTCGCTGGAAATTCGCCAACTTGTCAAGTACAATGCAAAGAAGCCAGCGAATGTACTTTGTCGGCTCCCAGAATTATAGATTGTTACGAAATTGTTGAACAAAAAGCAAGAATGCAACGGAAAGTTGACTCGCTTCGTACTGCTATAAATTTATATATCAATACAGGAAAGTATTTTAATTTGTTGCAAAAATCCGAATTTTTTATTTACTACATAGTACAGCAAAACATTAAACTTCCGATGTTTTCAAAAATAATCCACCGTTAATATTTAAATATAATAGCTGATAAAATAAATTTGCATCTAGATTTTTTGAACAAAAAAATACAAATCATTTGTTTCTGATATTTGAAAAAAATATTCTTTTGATCTCTTTCCAGTTACAGTTTTATTATGTAACGTCGCATAAATGGTTTTTGGGCATCTTTGAAAATTTCATCCCGCGCGTTTTCCGAATTTTTTTGAATTTGTTAATTTGTGGAGCAAGACTTCACTTTTGCCAAAAAACATATCGGCGAGTGTATATTAATATTTCGAAATAACTTCCTCAATTCTTTTAGCTGTAAAACTTTTGTAACAAGCACTCATTTTGATAAACGAAAATGATGCCTTTAAAATTTTTCTTGAAAAATATTTGAAAATTCAAAATTTTGATATCAATAGCAACATTTTTTTGGGTTGGTGTCATAAGATAAAATGGGCTATTTAATTTTCTGCGTCTTATGATATTTTTTTGTCAAATTTATAGCCGGAAAATGTTGGTTGCAAATTTTGTTATTAACGTTTTTTATAAAGATTTCAAATTTTTTTTCGATTTTATATAAAAAAATAATATTTCGAGTACTATAAAAAGGGACTTTATATTCACCTACGCACTATACTATCCCTGCTGAACCAGAAGGTTGTACCACAAGTTACCGTGCGATCAATCCCGATGATGAATTCGACTTTGAATTTGGCGAGTCTGAAGCAGAAAACTGGAGCATTATTTCGCAAGGATATATCGAAGTACAATTCAGTCAGGGTGTCCGAATGGGTTCCTTAGTTTTTCTGGAATTTACCCTCAAAAGTTCTAAAATAAAGAATTTTTTTTTGACCACAAGGTCGCAAAAAATCAAAATCACGCAGTTTTGGGTCTTTTGCGCCAAATTATACCATTTCTCCGAGCGTTTGGGTTCAAATGAAAGATCATAGAAATTTATATTTTTTTTATAGAAAGGGGAGAGTTAGGGTTCTTGCCGATATATTTTTTTTACAAATTCGGTTTAAAAACCCTAAAAAATGTTTTTAAATAGAACGAAACTAGTCGGATTCGCCCTATGTTAAAAAAAATTTCGAAGAAGTTTGGATTTTTTCAAAGATTTTTTCAAAAATTAAAAAAACTGGTAGTTATTTCGATTTTAAGCATTGGACACCCTAAATTCAGTATGAAACAGCATTATTTTAATCAAGAAGGATTGCTTTCAATTCACAATCATGGAAATTTTTATATATTTTTCGACGAATCAGACCGCAGATGGTATACAATGGATGATTTGAAACAGCCTAGATTATCTCAATCAGCGTCGCCACCAGTTTCGTTTAATGATATTGTCAGAATTGAATCTGAAGAGGAGGATGGTGCCTTTGTTTCGATTCCAGCGACGGTTCAAGATGGGGATGAACAGTTTGTTATGTTTAGGTATTTTCAATCTACAAATGTTCAATTTTTTTTGCATTCAGGAGAAATTGAGTTCGAAATAAAGTATTTCCGCCGGTCAAACGACTTTTGCCATCTAGACTGAAATTTCAGTGCAATATGATTACATTTCTAAAACTGTTCTTTCGACTTGCTAAAAACGTTTTTGCATATCTGGATAAGAACATTAGAATCTGAATTGGTGGCAAATATATATCTTCAATGATATTGTATATCACTTATTGACACTTTTGTTAATATTCCGGGCCGGAATTTCCGGCCCTACGACTTAAAAACACACTACGTTTCCTCATCAGGGCCGGGATATTAACAGAAGTGTGAATAGGGGATATATTAAATATATATTGTTTGAAATTTTTTTCATAAAGTGACGTCAAAAATTGAAAAAAAATGATAAAAAACACTTGAGATATTATTTTTTATTTGAAAAAATTGAATAAAAATATTTTTTGAGAAATAGTCATGTTTATTTCGTCTACCTTTGTATTTTCATCATTCTCACCAGAAAACCAGCCGTTTGAAAATGATTTAATTTTTTTTTGAGATGCTGGTTTCAAATACAATGTCCGATATGTTAAATTCCCGCGAGTGGAACAAATTTCGATAACCCAAAAAAAAAACAATGTTAATCACACCTGCGCGATATATTAATTTGACAAATAGCAACCAAGATTTAACGGCTTAGAATACAAAATATCACGCAAGACGTGTTTTCGAAATCGAAATGACAATCCGATTAGTCAGAGCAAACTCGTTTGACGCTATGAGCTTTCTGATTTTACATCTCGGGCACTGTAAATACGAAAAATAAAGCAATGTCAAGCTGCGTTGATCGAAAATTTTGTTTCAAGGCAAAATTTTCCAAAATGGGCTTCGAAATCAATTTCGTCGATCAAAAATAATTTCGTCCATACAAATGTATGACATTGAAAAATATCACTTCCAGACGATGACTGAATAAAATCAAAAGATTGAAAAATTTAGTTTTTCTATTATGAAAAAATATTTTTGAGGATTTCAATTTCATTTCTTAAAATCGTATTTGGAAAAAACTTCTCAGCAAGAATTTTTTATGCACAAATCCGACCTTTTTTGCTGTATCTTTCAACTCACTTAATTTGTTCATTAGGTTGAGACATGGATTATGGCTTGAGATAAATTTGCAAAATGGCGACGTTGTTTTTTCCAGTCGGTGTTTGGACGCTATGCAAAGATCTCAAAACGAAGAAGTGCGAGAATTCCTTGCAGCATACGAAACATCAGTTCTAACTCAAATGGCTGCTGGAAGTGGTCAAAGTCAGGGTCAAAATATTTTTTTTTCTTTTGTTACGTGGTCAATATATAGCGATTTAAAGTATTTTACTTTTATAAAGGGAAAGGAATACTTTTAGTTTTATAATCAATGTCTCTAATGCGCGAAATGGACACACATTTAACTAAAGGCAAAGTTATGAAATTTTTTGAATTTTTGCATCGAACAGACGGGTTTTTGAAAAAAAACAATATCCCCAAAAAAAATTGATGCCCGATTGATCCGAAAAAAATAATTTTGCCAACAAAATATCCGCTTTAGCAACATTTTTGACATTTATGTGTCTGAAAAAACATTTAAAAAAATTAAAATATCTCATGACTATATTTTTCGTTCCATCAGTTATTTTTTTACCAAAAATTATGGTATATTTATTCGAGCTTATAATTTTCGAAGTGAAAAACCCTAATAAAAAAGCACAAAAGTCTTAATTTGTATATACTTTTTTTTCGATAATTTTAGAACTTTATTTAAAAGATTTTAATTACAAGAAAAATTAAATGCAGTCCCACAACCTAATCACCCCGTTTATATCTGAGGTGTTCCGTCAATATCGCCGAATTTGCCGAAATTCGCAATTTGGCAAAAAACTTCCTGGGATATAGGCCCCCAGTACAAAGGGGGTGCCCAACATCGCTGAATTTGTTGCCAAAATACTTTCGGCGATATTGCCCCCCCTGTATGACTTTTTTACGAATTTTTAATGAAAATACCAGTGAATTGTACTCCTCTTAGATATTTTCTCTTCTTTCATTCCCTTCGATTGATTTGATTCTCCGATTTGAAGAGATTAATTTCATTCTCTCACAAATATTTCACCAAAAAATTCGCGAAGAACAACATATTTTAAAATTTCTTAGATTTCGGAATCGGAAATTCCAATACTGATTCTTATAGATAATAACTTATCCTTATTATTCATAAGGGAGTATATACTATTGTGTTCGACTGGTATCTCCTAACTTATGCGATGAGAACTAAGTCTGGAAAAAGACTACTAATTTTAGAAAAAAGTGGATAATAAGACATATTATATCGTGATTATTCAAATTTTCGGTTAATTAAATTAAAAAAAACCAACTAGTTTTAATGCGAAAGATAGGCATTTTCAAAAATCGACCAAAATTTTTGTCGACGAATAATGTTCAGGTAACTTTTATCAAGCCCCCCCCCTCTAGAGCAGAAAACTGTAGCAGATATCAAGAAATTGTTTTTTGCATTGTGTAGCCCGAAGAAAATTAACCTCAATTTTTTTTCTATTTTTAGAATCCACCGGTTTCCGGTTATCATTAATTCCGGAATATTTAATTTTGACACCCGACACCACCTCGTGGTGTTAATGATTCTTAAAGACCTGAAATTATACTTTTGGAGGGCAAAACTTTTGAAGTACTGTATAATATAAGTATAATTTGGTCTCTATTCTTTAATTGTGACCAGGTGGTGTCGAATGTCAAAATAAAATGTAGCAGAAATTTTCTTATGAAAAAATACCCCTGAAAGTATATTTTTGGGTTAAGATTATGAGTAGTTCTCTTCAATCCGCAAATAATTGGTCGTTTTTGCTGATTACCGATAAACCGGTGGACTCTACAAATTTTTTTTTCTTGCTACACCATGCAAAAAGCCGTTCTTGATACCTATCACGGTTTTTGCCCTAGAGGGAGGGGAGGTGGCCTTGAAAACAGTTACCTTACTGTAAATTAAGCAATTACCTACTGTGAATTAGGCAATTTAGAATTACAAATAAACCCCCCCTCAAAATTACTAAAAACACCCTATCTTAAGTCTTGGATTCATCAATCCAATCGTTCAAAATACTG
>SCLH01001958.1:40067-57293 GCA_004367855.1 Oikopleura vanhoeffeni | reverse complement strand
TTCATAATTGGTCTGATACACAATTGTGAGAGCTTCAAAATGAATTTATTATATTTGCGTTAAAGTGTCCTGAGATGATCATATGATATACCAAATTTAAAAAAATTGTCGAGAAATAAGGATTTTTTCTAATTCTAGAACATGTCCGATCGAAATTTTGCAAAAAAAAATCAGTTGTCGACGATTATTCTGTTATTATTCTGACAGAAAGTCATAAATTTTCATTCAGCCGTTATGAAGAAAAAAGACATTTAAAATAAAATCAGTGTTCTAGAACTCTACTCCCACTTGGTGCTGTGGTGCTCATAAAAATAAATTTTTACGTTTGGTTATTAGCAGAGGGTCAGATCTTCAAATCAGTCGTTACAAAATTTCTATAACTTATTTTGTTTTATTCTAAGCCCCGATTCAAAATACAAGAGACCGTTGAGTACCCCCTTAAATCGTTTTTAAAAGTTTACAAGTACAGTTTTCGAGAAACCCGAAATATAAAACTATCCAATTGTTTTTTGAATAAATAGTACTCTTCGAAAAATTTCTGGAACAACTCAGAGCATCAGATAATATAACCTTCGTTCAAAAATGATGGTTAGTAGGCCTCCCGGAAAACAATCAAAAGCCCATTCCATTTTCATTTACCATTTTTTGTAACTTGGCATTCGGCCGTAATATAAAATGAAAAATTACAGTAGGTTATTTTTTTTGTGCGGGAAAAGCAAAGAAATGTTATCAATAATTTGAGTATCCAATGAGCGCGTGTCTAGAAATGAATTAATCAATTATGTTTCCGTTCCCTCTATTTCCTCGAGATTGTTGTTCTTGATAAATAAATTGACATACTGTATATAAATTATATATGAATACAAAAATCTTCCCAAGCCGTATATGATATATCCCTTTATCACACATTGGTTAATAAATGATGTTGGACGATTTTTCTTGTATAAATTATACTAGAAAAATCGTCCACCTTCATCACTTATTAATCAAATTGTAATAAAGGGATATTGACAATATCATATTGTTTAATTTATGAATCTGGTGGACAAAACAGCTGATTTGGGAGACTCGCTAAAAAAGTAAAAATTCCAAATTGTTGTCTTGAGGTCTCAGAATTTTTTAGTGAATTACCGTCTTTTCGAAAATATTTGTGAATTTCCCATTTTTGTCGAGCTAATTGTATTTACAGTCCTCGCTCCCTAACTGATACATGTTTTTCGATTAACGCAATGTGTCTTACTTGGTACACGTTTTCGGAGTTTTTTCAAAGATTTCTTCCAATTTTTATGGTTTTGAAATATGAAAAAGAATACGGAAAAGATGAAAAGTGTAAGAACTCAGCGTTTTGTAAACACATAATTAGAAATATAATTATTTATTATCGGTTTCATTTGCAGGGAGTATACATAAAAGCTCTAATAATGATGACCCCTGTTCTGTCCGCATCTCCTCCAATAATTCACGTTCCATCAAAAATTAGGTTTATTTTTTTTGTATTTTCTTCAAAAATAATTTTGCAAACCTGAGAAAAAAAACATATTTTTGCCGAATTTTGAAGCAACCCAAACTTCAAGCACCTCGTAATCATAAACAAAACAAGATATCGAAAATTGCTCGGATATTCTCCGAATATGTTCGATTATAAAAAAACGCTTTTCAGGAAAATTTTTTTTGACTTCAGATGTTCGAGTTAAAATGTTTTAGCCGTGATGTACCAAAAACAGCCATTTTGAGCACCTTTTCAACAATTACGGACAAATTAGACGATATGCATCAAGATTGAAAATTCAAAAAATAAAATGCGAACCATAACTCTTGTTCTCGGACTGCTGATTGACGATCGGCCAATCTTTCTCTTACCGGTATAAAGTAACGTCACGTGCATTGTTTGTACAAACAATTATTTTTTAAAACAAAAAAAATAACGGTAGACATTTCGGGTCCATTTTTTGTTTGTTTATATTTCTCCGATATTTAAACAAGTTCAAAATAATTTTTCAAATCATATACATTTCTTTAATAAATATTTAAATTAATTTCAAATTCTCTAGTACCCGAGTTCAAATATTGGTCACTGCAAGCTTTTTATTTAATTCGTCATATTTAAAAAACCGGAATTTTGAAATTCTGAACCTGAGAATTTGAAGTTCTGAAAATCACAATATCTGAAGGTTGTCAGATCAGCATAATCTGACGATATCAGAGCGGAAGTAATCAGAATTTATTTGTCAGATGTCCGTTTCTTGCCGGAAGTATCTTCCAAGTCCCACTACTCTAGGGTGGGAATGGCAGAAAAAATGTCGGCGACGGTAATTTTCACTAATTTTTTTGAAAAGCCTATAAAATTCTAAGACTTTTGAAAATAAAATTTTTTGAAAAAAACTATCTTTTGCTATGAAAATTGCGTAGGCGTTAAAATCGTGTGCTTGATGTTAGTAAGCAGAATAAAAACTGGTTACAATGGAAATTGGGTGTGTGATATCACATCGACAATGTCAGAATACACTTTCATAATTATATTTGTTCAATTAACAAAAATAAATTTCGCAAACCATATTTAAACATAGTCTTAGAAATTTTCATAGAGAAATATTAATATTTCTGTTTTAGTTGAAAGATTAGGTTTTTATTTTTTTAATTCCCGGCGAAAATAGTATACCTCTACATTTAAATCGAAGATAAAAAATTGGCAAAAGAAGCACTCCGCAATACTTTGCCGTGCATAGTCTTATGCAGTCATACTTTTTACAGCACATTTTAAAGAAAAATTCCTGCAAAAATGTCTATAGTTCTAAAATTTTGAGTCTTCGAGTTCTTCCACATCGCAAAAAAATTACAAATTATAATTTGTTAAAATAGAAGAAAGTAGAAGTAGTCTTAGGTTCCTTTCACTTCTGAAATGTCTGTTAATGACTTATCCGGTCAATAAATCAGCAATGTCTAAAACATGTCTTTCCAAGTTCAGTTTTCTTCATAAATTCCAAGCTATTCGAAATTTTTCAGCGAAATTAAATTGACATTGCTGAACAATATTTGAGTTAATTATCGATGAATAGAGGTTACCGCGCTATAACTTAGGTCTAAAAAAGCGACTAAAACCGAAAGACGGAAGAATTGGGCAATGGCCAGTGAATAAAATAACAAACTGAGATACACCCGCTAAGAAATACTCCTGTTCGCATTTTCCTTGGCACTTTTTTTTAGTGACTTGCACTATTGTAATATTTTAAAACCCTTTCCAACGCCTCGAATGAGCTCAAAGCGTTAACAATATTATTAATCAGAAACGCGTTCTCTTTGCCTTTTGATAAGATATAGTTATGTGCATTTTACGCAAAACCAAAGTAAATCTATGAATGAAGGGTATATTCTCTAACTATGGCGCGTGTTCGAATCCCACTTAATTTGTCTAAGTGATTAATGCCTTTAGTGATTAGTACGACACTGATCGGATTTCGGTACGGCCACAATATCTAAGCACACCTTGCCTATGACATATATTTTGACATAAGTGTTGACCTGATTAAAAAAAAATTTGAGAAAATCGCCCGCGACAAATGAACCTCAGCGTGAAAAATTAATCATGACTCGATTAATCATTTCTGAATTAGAGATTATAGATTAAGCCGATTTCAACAGTTAGCTAATTTTGGATTTAGCTCGAGATTTACTATTTTAGACGATTTACGAATGTATAGAGATTTTACTCTGCCTTTAACGCCTGATTAAATGCGCGCCATTATTACATTGATCAGGCTAAAAATTGAAATATTGAAAGGGGGCAAGAAATTGCAAACATTTATAACATTAAAATGATGTTCATTTTTTCGTTGTTTATTTTTAGGCTGTGATTATTATTTTTTTTGTAAACCTTTTGAAACGACTACGCGAGTTGAAAAAATAAAAAATCTTCTGGAGCGTTTTTTTCAAATTTTGACCTCAAACTCCAAAAAATATGAAATTTTTAAGGTCACCGTGTAAAATTTTTGAAAAAAAAATGTGCTTTCGATGTTTTTGTAAGGCCTCAAAGAAAAACACTGCAAACACTGGCATCAGGAAAATTGGCTCACGTCAAGATGATATTCGACGTTTTAGTTGTAAATGAAAGCAAACGTAATTGTTAAGTTCATTTTTGAAAGAAATACTTAAAAAAAAAAAAAAAACGCAAAATTTGGGAAAATTTTTTTGATGATTTGGGTCTGTTAGTACACTTTTTTATCACCTCGGTCATTTTGGAGCATTTATGTTATGCCTCTGAGGCCTTCATAAAAAGCAGCGACCAAGTACCCCCCTTAAGGCAGGTCAAAGGGGATTAAGCGCGCTTTAAGGAAAGTTGGTGGCGCTGATTTGGGCCCTCTCAAGATCATGTTCCGTCAAATCAGCAAAGGTGATATTCCAAAACATTTGTAAACTACAGAAACAACCTTCGCGGTAATTTTAAACTTAACAGTAATCTGAATACAATCCCACTACCGCCGACACCTTACGCTTAAAGCCTCTAAAAAGACACGCATAGTTGATGCTTTACCTACTCCTTTCCAATTTCATCATTTTTATTATTTTTTTGTGTCAGGCTTCCGGAGAAAGCCTTACAAATAAGCAAAAGCGCTGTGTTTTTTAAAAATTTTGCTTTCAGCGGACAAAAACGCGAAAAAAACCGAAATTAAAAATTTTGAAAATGGTCAGTTTGGGCAGCTCAGGCAAAAGCTATCTTCTCCACCAGTTTGAGAATATAGTTTCGACTTATACTGCATCTGAAAGCACAAGACTTGTTTAAACAATAACCAGAGAGTTTTTTTTAGAAATTTTTGCTTCGGCGTCTCTGGGCCATGGCAACTTTCATTTTTTCAAACCCAGAAAAAAATGCTTCAAATAATTTTTCGTAAATACAAACACTTTTTAAGGATTTTGGCTGCAATTTTTAACTCGGGTACCGTCAAAAAGAAAACAAATGAGCGCACTTTCAATTTAAAATCATAAATAAACAATAATTTTTGTTTTTCGTTTTTTTGGCTGTTTTGGCCGCCGAAAGCCAAAAATTTTAAAACAAAAGCTCTTTTGGCCCATTATTCGTTAGGCTTTCTCCGGAGCCTGACACAAAAAAAAAATAATAAAAAATGATGAAAATGAAGGAGTAGGCATCAACTGCGTGTACTTTTTAGGAGGCTTTTAAAAGCCGTATGGTGTCAGCGAGGTGATTGTTATCAGATTACTGTGAAATTCAAAAAATTACCGCGAAGGTTGGTTCTGTTAGTGACAAATGTTTTTGGAATATCACCTATTTGCCTAATTGACGAGAAAAATGACCTTTGAAGAGGCTTCATTTTTGCGACACCCACTCCCTTAAGGAGACTACTTTAAGGAGCGTAGGGACTGTACTTAAAAACATTCTTAATATTTTGGAAAAATACGGCCTATCAGATTATAGCTAGCGATAAAAGCGCGAAAAAATCAAAAACCTGATCATACGCATACGATTGGTTAGGGTTAAATAATCTTGTGAACATTGTTTTTTTCTCACTTATAGTTTATCGGTGTTCGTTTGATATCTGCTTAACCCCGCTAGGCCCAAAATCTTAAAAACTGTCCATTATTGGTCAATTTTTTCCCTAAAGAACTATCTGTTGTTCATGAACAATGTGTGAAAATCAGTGAAATACCTAACAAGTCGAGACGAATATTAACGGATGAATTGTTTTGAATTTTGTAATTTTTGGATTAAATCGGTTGCTTTATGTAATAAAAATTATATCATATTTTTTTAATTTTATCTTCGACATCAGATTGTGTTCTTATCATGCACTTTTTTCCTAATATTTGTAGACGTTTTACGCACTTTACGTTAGTTACGCATTTTGCATATCAAAAGATAAGAGAAAAAAATGACCGTTCTAAAAAACAAATTCAAACTTTTTGAGGCTTTCTTGGAGCTTACTATGTTTAAATAAGGTTAAGATGTTGAACAAGAAGATTATCACAAATCGCAGTATAATTGAGAAGATATACATGGCAGGACGGTCTCTGTAAAGCATTTTTTACAGAAAATGAGGCTGCCAAAAATGCTCATCATAAATAGAAAAAAATTAATTATATAATTCCAAATTGGCGGCAGGTGCGGACATTATTCAACATGTCAAAATTCAAATTGGACTTAACGCTGCAAAAAAGCATGCCAAAAGTGCGAGAAGTTACTAACAAGGGGTTCTTGATAAAACTCCAGTATTTTCCTGTATTAACTAGCCAATTTATGAGATTGTACTATTGCCTAATTAAACTGCTGCAAAATTTTGCGAAACAAAAAAAAATATTCTCACATCAAAATATTAAAATTTGAAATGATTGTTATAAATCGAAAGCTTATCAATAATTACTATAAAGTTACTAATACCTTTCATAAATTAAGCATTCTTCTAATTAAAACCTTTGAAAAAAGTGGTATAAATTACGAGCCCACCCCTTAATTATTTTGCCATAATTTAGCATTAAAACGTGAAAAGTCTACAGTTGAAATTTACTAGTACAAATTTTCTGAGCATTTTTTGTAAATTAAATTCCCCAAAATTGTTATTTTTAGCATGATTGCTGCCAAATAAGTATTTGTCTACCAAATTATTTTCATAACAGTAATCTAATTGAATACTTACATGAATTTTATGTTTTATTTTCAAATACTCTGAGTAAATGTAAGTTATCTTAATTAATAAGTATTTATTTACATTCTTAAATCATGACTCATGCATATGCTAAAATAAGTTTTCCAAAATCTTGAAAAATCCTTTTTAAATTGCATTATCATTAAAATTATTTTTTTTAACTCAAAAATGGCCTTTATTGCCAACACATCAGGTTTCCGCCGATAATTTTAAGCTTAATACCGCGAGTAGACATTTAACCAACCCCCTTAAGGGGGTACTAGTCGCTGAGTTTTATTAGGACCTAAGGCCATTACAAATGGTTCAAAATGACCTGGGGTGAATAACAAAGTGTACGACCGACCATATTTCATCAAACAAAATTTCCCGGTTCCGTACATTTGCTGCAGTTATTATGTCAGTAAAAATGCACCCCAAATAAAATAGTTTGTGTTTTAAATCATTAAAACAACCCAAATAACAACAAAAAAATTTTCGAAAAATTTTGCGTTTTTTCGATTTTTTTCTAAGTTATTTTTCTCAAAATTATGTTCAAAAATAACCGTATGTGGCAATTTGACCAACTAAAAAACGTCAAAATATTCGGGTGACGTAAGCAACTTTCTCTTCAGTGTTTCCCAGCTTTTCTTTGAGCTTACTTTCGAAAAACATCGAAGCACTTTTTTTCCGGCAATTTTTGTTTCAACGTGACCTTGAAAAAATTCATAATTTTGAGTTTGGTCGGAATTTTCAAAAAAACGCTTTCCACAGAAGTTTTATATTGTTTTGAGCTTCCTTGCTCCTGCAAAAATTGAGTAAATTTTTGAAAATAGTAAACTTCTCAGAGAGTATAGAATTCCGATAGGAAAATTGTCAAAAAAACGACGCGTCATATCGCCATTATTCGAGAAAAAACTAAAGCCACTTATCGACAAAAAACGCTTCCACAGAATTTTGGCTATGATAATTATGCAGCTTATGTTAAAATTCAAGGTTTATTGTCAAAATATAACTTCTGAGGAGATAGAATTTCAATTTTTGGGTTAGGTCTCCCTGTTTCGCCTAATGTGTCTGGAGTTGTATTTATGCCAAAAAAGTTTTGACACATGTGTTTTCGCAAGATAAAGGCTAGTTCTACCAAACTGCTAAATCTGAATTATATCCTCGAAGCCTGTGTTTGCGCTAATATTTTATCGAGAATTATTCAAAATTAGGGACCGGGATACCCTTAAACTAAACTAAAACCTCAAAATCATCTTGACGCAAGCCAAACTTTCTGACCCAAGTTTCACTGCGCTTTTTTTTGAGCCTACTTTAGAAAAAAATTCGAATTTCACTTATTTTTAGAAATTTGTCTCGTGGATCCTTAAAAAATATCAATTATTTCGAGTTTAAGGCTGGAAATTCAAAAAATTGACCAATTTTACTTGTTGTATTGTATGAGGCTTGTTGGAGAAAAAAAAATGAATGAATTTGAAAATTCCTAGGAGGGAGATAGTTTTTCTAACAGAGAATTGCCAAAAAAACGGTAGGTTTTTGCATTATTATAGAAAAAACAAAAAGCGAAAGGAAAAATCTGACCAAGGATAAGTTTTGCCGACCAACTTTTACAAGTTATGTCAAAATTTCAGTTAATTTCAACATTATAAACGTGGGAGGAGATAGTTTACCATTTGGCTCAGGTCCTCTTGCGTGCTTATGTGCGCAGGGAGTGTGCTGGCATACAAAAAAAGTTTAGACACATTTTCTCACGCAAGTTAAAGACTGGATCTAAAAAACTGGCTAATCTCAATAATATCTTGGAAGCCCTGGTTGGCCAATATGTTATCGAGAAAATTCACAATTCCAGCGACCAGACCCCATTTAAGGAGGTATACGACTCTGAATTTAATAAAGGCCTTAGAGCATTAAAAATGCTCCAAATTGAACGGCCGTTGATAATTTAGTGTACTAAGAACCCAAATCATCAAAAAAAATTCGAAATTATTCGCATGGTTTTCGATTTTTTTCTAAGTATTTTTAAAAGATTGAAGTGAAAAAAATAACGTTTGCTCGAATTTGACCTCTAAAAACTTTAAAAAACATTCGACTTTACGTAAGCCCAACTTTCTCATCAGGTGTTTCAGCTGAATTTCTTTTGAGCCTACTTTCGAAAAAAATCGGAAAGCACTTTTTTTCGGAATTTGTTTTGGAAAATGACCAAAAAAACATTTATTTCTGTTTTTAGCTGTTAATGCCAAAAAAAGCTTGTGGTCATCTCTTACATATGTTTTGAGGAAGTACTTGCATAGAAATTTTGAGCCATTTGAAACTATATCCTGGAGGAGATAGATTTTGAAGTCTGAAATTGTGAAAAATCGTCGGTTTATTGGCCCACCGTTCTAGAATGTTCATCCACCGGATCAAAAAAAGATTGTGATTTAAGATTGAACTATTACTATCGTTACGTGATCTGTTGAAAATTTGAGTCAATTTGATTACCGTCTAGAGGAGAAAGATTTTGCCAGTTTTGGAAAATGTGCACCTTGTTACGATACTGTACCTATTGGTGTGCATGCCGTCAAAAAATAATTTGTGATGTACTTTTTCGCAAGATTAAGGCATAGATCTACGAATTAAGCTTTTCGGTCTTTTTCTCATGGTGAACTGTTAGTTTTCAGTATATTTCACTGAGAAAATGTCAAATCAGGGTTGTATACAGGTATACCCCTTTCAAAACAATATCTTTTGCGATCTTAAATGTTTCCTGTTATTGTCAGCCAATCAGTGTTCAGGATAATTGACCACGGATTACTGCAGAAGCTGATGTGTCGAAATTGGTCATCGTATTTATCAGCAGAACGTCAGAACTTAGAATTATTTTCAGGATTTTCTTTATGCATCGTAAATACTTTCGAAAATACTTTGGTTAATAGAAACCCGTCAATTTTATTTCTAAAATTTTCTAAGGCAATATTCAATTACCTGAAGATCAAGACAGATAAATTATTTTTCATAGAAAGTTTTGGGCAGACCGCTGACAATTATCAAATTCTTTCGGCGAACTTCCGCAAAGCGGATATATTAGCCTTAAAAATACTAACGTCTATTCATCTCTGGGATCGTTCTAAGTACTTTGTAAATTACAGAAATGTAGCACGTTGATGCATTTCAAACTTAATTTTCTCCGACATTATTCGAAGGAACAAAGACACAAACGGAGCTAGTTGTGGGTAGCTCAGGTGACTTCCATCGATAAAAAAAACTCATCACGTTTTTCGTGTTCAAGAATTACATAAAATTATAAATATTCAAGGAAAAAACATGTAATATATTAAAAAGCAAAAGTGAGGCACGTTTTTTTGAAAAACATTGCATAATTTTTGGCTTCGATCATAATTTGTTTTTACCAAATCACCAAAGGAAGTGCATTTTTATTGTATTCTGCTACGTAGATACCTGAACAAGTAAATAACATAATTTACGGTATTCAGTGTTTTCTTATGATAAATCATGATTTTACATGACTCGAATTTTAAATCTACAATTTCCACGTTGGTTTTGAGTCGTTTTATTACCCTCGTTCTATTAACAATTAACATAGAAAAAAACTGAAACCTCAAATTATCTTAATATAGGCTCCCCTGGTTTATCCTAGTAGATAAACAGCGGGAATTTCACTTCCGAAATTATGATTGAATAGAAAAAAAAAATTATTTTTCGTCAAAAAACGTGCCCAATTTTGCTCGATTTATTATTTATATACAGTGGCGGCGGGGGTGAGGCATAGGCAATCACCGAATTTGTTGAATTCCAACAAAGTAAATCTAAATAAAAACGGGTTATACGAAAACCGGTGATTATAAAATAAATTATTAAAAAATGGTTAATTTCTTATAGGCACTGTATTTTTGCCTTCGCTTTCTCACTGGTACAAACTATCTGGTTGCAAGATTTGGAAGGTGTTTGTTTGAACTTCTGCTTATATTTATAAACCGACGCATAACTTATGAGTCATAAAGCAAAATTATAGGGAAAAAATATAAATAAAGTAATTTTTGTTTTCATATTTTGAACTTCAAAATGAGATTTTAATTCACAAATCAATATTGTAATTATAGTATCATTTATGACTGAAAATAACAAATTATTTCTTGTTCAAAACTTTTGATTATAGGTCGATGATACATTCTGCTAGCCAAATTAGCCTAAATTCGGCCAAGCTGAATTGGTCCTCGCTTTAGGATTAATCAAAAGTGTGAACCAAGGGATACCCTTAACACTTTTGCTAATCTGGAGATGTGGGCTAAATAGCGGCCTCAATGCGGTGGCTAGGAGGGGTCCTTAGGAGTGTTAGGATTAGTCCTCAATCCACATCTCTCAGATTAGCCAAAAAGTGTTAAAGGGATATAGTGAATTTAAAAGTTTCAAAAAATGTGAGTCAAACGTTAAAAATGATATAAAATTACTGACTGTCTCCTATTTGTATAAATAATTGGAACTTTAACTTCTTCAATACAAATGTAAACTGCCTCAGCGCAAAGTATAGAAACGTCCCAAACTGCCACACCTTTTGGATGATATTCGTACTAGTGAGGGAGCACGACTGTAAAGAGACTAATGTTGTCTAGAATTTTATTTTTTATAAAATCCATCGAATAATTTTCACTAACAAAAACATTTCCAAATTTAAGCAAACACTAAATTAGCTGTCACTAAGCATATGTTTTTTTTAAAAACCAATTTTTTTGAATAAATTTTCGCGCACAATTTTAATGCGAAACTGAAATACTGCATTTTTCGTTCCACGACTATTTTAATTTTTTTTTTCTCACTTCTGAAGAGGCTTCTTAGCTAAACGTCCGAAAAATTATCATTTGTATGGAAATATAAATATACTTAATACATTAGATCACATGTAAACATGCCAAAAAAACTGGGTTAGTCAAAAAGTTGAAAGTAATCCGATGATCATATTAGCAATCAATCGTGTTTTTGATGTGTATTTTTGTTCATATTTCATCATTCTGTCAAAATTTTTGTCAGATGAGAGTTTTTTGGATTATTTTGACGACGATACAAGAGGGTATAAGTAAAAGACACATGGAATGATCACGTAAAATTGTCCTCTTAATTATTGTTACAAAATTTGTTACAATTTTTGTCAATGCTGAGAGTTATGATGACAAAATAAGTTAGAAATTTTTTACAAATTCTGAAGGCTACGTTACTTGAAAGGTTCATTAACTCTTACGCGGGCTAGGTGCTCACTTACAACTATTTTGGTTGTTTTGTCTTATTTGAATAAGAAGTCAAACACGTTAACCTAAGTGTCCAATGGGTCCTTATAAATTATTAGGCTATAATACACGTTAACTTTTGTTTTCCTTCATAATAATCTCACTAGACATTTGGAGAACATCAGTTTGAATCTCTTATAAAATGCCAACCCAAATTTTGAGGGTTTTACAAAAATGATTTTTGAAATAAAATAGATGTGAAATTTCAAAAAAACTCGACGCAAGTAATGAGTTATACAAGTATGAACTGTATAAGGTCCTAAAAAAAATCAAGAATAAATATTCAGAGTACAGTGGACTGTACTACAGTGACGGTAAACTATATAAGTTTTTAAAGAAAGTTTTATAAGTGAGGTTGTAAATGTTGGCGCGACAATTTTAAATTGAAATTTTTCTAACTAGAAAAAAATTCTAACCAAATTAATAATAAACAAGACATACATAACATATTCCTTAGAGCTAATTTACCAAGTCCGAATATTGCCGGAATAAAATTGGCGAAATTAATTTTTTTCATGGCATTTGGAACGGAACGTAAGAATGATTGCGAATCAACTCCTGAAAAAAGTAGGTGCTAACTTACAAACCATCTTGTTTTTTTTTTGTATTTTTGAATTTAATAATTCAAACTGTTAAAAGTTCTACCTATAAAAGAGTCCTCTTGGTCCTTGAGTTCAGTCTTTATGCAATGCGCTATGCTACAAAGGCATATTGCTTGCTACAGGCTCTGCATAGTCTATGCAGGCATAGCAGCTTTTTTGTTTCTAAATCCAAAATATGAAAACAATGCAAATATTTTGGAAGCTGACTGTTTTAAACGGGACCTTTTTTCCATGGCTATTGCAAATTATTTGCATTTCAAAAAATTTTATAGCGGGTTTTGCTTAAGCTTAAATTAATAATTAAAGCAGTGATTGAAAGAATTGTACCACTTGGTCGCGTTACTTTGCTAGATTTTTTGGCCCCAAAAATTTTTTTAAATATTTAATTCGGGGCTTTTGGGGAAAAACAAATATAAATTTAAACCAATGAGCACAAAAAAAAAACCCCTTATCATTTTTTCGGGAATAAATAATTTCTATTTTATTTTATTCTTTTTTCTGTTTCTTTTAAAAGGATAATTTTTTTGAAAGGGGCTTTCCCCCAAAACTGAGGGCACCCCCAAAAAAAATNCACATAATTAACTCAAATATTGTTCCAGAATGTCAATTTATTTCGCTGAAAATTCGATCTTTGGAATTTATGAAGAAAACTGAACTTGGAAGACATGTTTTTAGACATGCTGATTTTGACCGGATAGTCATTACAGACATTTCAGAAAGTGAAAGGAACCTAAGACTACTTCTACTCTTTATTTTAAAATTATAATTTGTATGATTTTGAAGATCTTGGAGAACTCAAGACTCAAAATTTAGAAGCTATAGACATTTTTTGCAGGAATTTGTCTTTAAAATGTGATGTTAAAAATATGACTGCATAGACTATGCAGCAAAGTATTGCGGAGTGCTTCTTTTGCCAATTTTTTATCTTCGATTTAAATGTAGAGGTATACTATTTTCGCCGGGAATTTAAAAAAAACCTATCTTTAACTAAACAGAAATATTTAATATTTTCTATGAAAATTTCTAGACTATGTTTAAAATGTTTTGAAAAATTTATTTTTGTTAATTTGACAACAATATAATTATGAAAGTGTATTTCTGACAATGTGTGTGATATCAACACACCCATATTTCAATTGTATACATTTTTATTTGTTTATAAGACAGATTTTAACGCCTACGCAATTTTCATAGCAAAAGATAGGGGAAAAATTCCCGGCGAAAATAGTATACCTCTAAATGTAAGGTGGAAATCTGTTTTGTTTTCGCAAATTTATACTCCTTGATTTGAATTAAAAGCACAAAACTGCTACTTTTTCCTAAATATTATAAATTCTCATTTTTTAGACGATTTTTGAAAGTTATTTAAATTGGTATCACCAATTTGGTAAACTTTAAAAACTCAGAAAACATGATTATAACGTTTTTCTCCATATGTTAATGTCAACAATTTGAATATCTTATGCAGGGGTCGACAGAATAAGATCGGATGGATCATCTTTTAGTATCCGATCCAATTCGATCAAGTTTATTTTTGAGATAAATAATATGACAAGAATCGAAAATAGAGTTAATCAAATCAAAAATTCCATTTAAAATTTAAAAAAATGCCCATCAATGAATCTTAAAAGCTAAAATTAGAAATTTAGCAAGAATAACGATCTAGTCAATTCGAAGTTTTTCAATTTTTGTCAAAATCTTTCGTAACAATGATTTTTAGAGTGACCTTTAAGTGACCAAAAAATTGGTCACTTAACGCGCACGCTTTAAGTGACCACAATTTTGGTCACTTAAAACGCGCGCTTTGAGTGACTAATTTATTGAGGCTGGAAAGTTGAGAAAATATTGGTCACTTAACGTGCGCTTTAAGTGACCAAAATAAAATTTCCCCTATCAAAATGGCTTAGAAAAAAATGACAGGTGTGAATTGGGGTCAAGCACGACGAAGAAATTTTGGTCACTAAAAGCACCCCCGATTTTCAAAGTATTTAACATACAGTATGTCACGTTTTGCTTTCTTTTTTTCAATTTGCATAAATCTGATTTCCACCGTTTTGATTGGTTTAACGACCAAAATTGATCGTTATCATTGGCGGATAGCAAATTATGCAAATTAGAAAAAAAAAAAGCAAAAACGTCACATGCTGTAGTGGTCACGTGAGAATAACGTGGTCCTTTTTTCTATATTTTTTTAAGAAATTCTGATCTATGATCGAGATAACTCATCAGCATTTTAGAAGTTTAAAAATCTTAATTAAGAAATTTCAAAACTCAAAAATGGGTATCGATGTTTTTAAGCTATTTTGTAGAGAATTTTTTTCTGGTCATTTTAAGACCCAGGATTTTTTTTTGGTTTCGAGATTTTTTCCACAAAAAACGGTTAAGGGTATGGTGGTTCCTACATTTTCTACAGTTATTATGTCATAAAAATGCACCAAATCAGTCGTTGATGTTTTAAAAGCACAAAACAACCCAAATAAGAACAAAAAAAATTTGGAAAATTTTGCGTTTTTTCGATTTTTTTTTCTAAGTATTTTTCTCAAAATTATGTTCAAAAATAACGTTTGTGTCAATTTGACCACTAAAACTTCAAAATATCGGGTTGACGTAAGCCAACTTTCTCTTCAGTGTTTCCTCAGCTTTCTTTTAAGCCTACTTTCGAAAAAATNATTTTTGTCAAATTTTTCGAATTTCAAACTCGTGTTTGACATATCTACGCAAGATTTTTTGGCTGAAATTTTGACCAGGTGATTTTTTTTAATTAAAAATTTATTTATAATATTTAAACAAGACTTTCGCCTTCCCTAACGAAAAAATTTCATCAAAAACCTTATTTTTTTCCGATTTTTTGTCAAATTTTTTGAATTTCAAACTCTTGATTGACATAGCCGCGCAAAATATTTTCGGCTGAAATTTTGTCCAGCTGATTTTTTTGAATAAACAATTTTTTTAAAATATATTAAAATTACCGTCGCCGCCCCTGAGAAAATTTTTTCAATAAAAACCTGATTTTTCATGATATATACGAATTTTCACAGTGAAAAAAGGAACTTTGGGTCAATTTAGAATTTTTTGGGAAATACTATGAGAATCAGCGTTAAAAACTGTATCGAGTGACAGTCACTCAGTGACTATAACCAGAAAATCAACCGAAGACTTTGATTTTGCCATTCCCACCCTACACTACTCCCTCAAGCCATCTGAGAGAAAAAGGTATACAGTGTAGTAGCAAGTTACTAGCAACTATTCCTCTAAAAAATCCCGCCAGAGCGCCCTTGTTTTGTTTCGATGAAATAGCTCGTGTGTGATTGGTCGACAAAATAAATATTCGATATTGATGAGACAAAAATTGAGATAATTATATTTTTTATAATAAGGGATCGTTTCTGGCAACCCGTGAGGTTAGGAAAATTTTGAGGTTAGGAAAATTATGTTTAGATTTTATGAACCACAAGAAACGTACGCAGGTCTGTTACTATCGTTTTAAAAAATCGTGATAAATTCGTCTACACTTCCCTGGATTTTTTAGTCTCAATTTTAAAACCTATATCGATAATTATACCTAGGTAGGTCTAAACACTTTTATCTGGTTGAATATACCGAAAAATGGTGTTTTCGACGTTTTGATACAAGGCTTTTTCTGTGGAAATGCCAGAAACGTCATTTTCGGAATATAACAAGTCCAAGGGTTCATGAACATCAAATGGGGAGTACTTTTTTGAATTTCGGCCTGATTGGCTGTAAATCGACAAAAAAGTGCGCGAAATCGACAATTTTGAACATAAAAGTGAGAATTAGAAAATCTTAGACCAAAAGATTCCTTGTATACGATTTGCTGGAAACAATATTAGCAACTATGGTCTCATTTTCAACACAAACAGTGCTAGAGCGCAAAACAAAATATTTATAGAAAAATCCTATTTTTTTCTAGAATCCGATGGAATCGCGAGATCAAGGATAGATCTTTCATATGTATTGATGAGAAATGTTCTACCGTCATAAGTTTAGCCGTACCAAGCCTCCAAAATATCAAAAATCACGTACACCACCCCCTTAACTAAATTAAGGTACCGGAAAGTCCGTTTATCAGGAGGCGTCCTATCAATACTAAAAGTACTTTATTTTAGCATTAAAATACGCCATAGTACGATACGTATGTAACATATGTCTCATGTCAAGGCATATTTTTATGGTACATTCCAGTACTTTTCGCTGGACAGTACTTTTCGTATTGATAGGACGCGTCCTGATAACGGACTTCACAGTTAAGTGTCTTTAGTAGGACTGGTCCTAAGGATTATGAAAGTACATTATTTTATAGTTATTTTCATAGTATTTAGTATTTTCAAATTTGTTTTCTAAAATAGTAACTTCATTTTTATTTATTTGTATTTTTTTCTCTATCTCTCTTCTTTCGTTTTTTCGAGTTTCTTCTTTAGACTGATATTTTTTCAAACGATCAGGAATTTTGCAATTCTTTGGTGTCACTCGATGCCAAAGGCATTTTTTCATAAAATTATCATTCTGCTTACTTTTGTGAAGTTTACGGTATGTATGCTCCAACGTTTTCTGGAGTTCGTAAATTTTCTGGTTATCGTTCTGATTTTCACTCCGGTTTAATATTCTCATATTTTTGTGCTAACGTTTTCGAATTTATTAACTAATTCATTATCAAGCTGTTTTTACGATAAAGTATAAATACAGTGAACTTCA
>SCLH01001958.1:0-26424 GCA_004367855.1 Oikopleura vanhoeffeni | reverse complement strand
GACACTTGCCTTCACCAACGAACAACTCAACAATGGACAACTGCGAAACATGGATAAAGAGACTTTACAGTAGCTGAGAAGCCAAATTTATTGGTAAGTTATTCTTTCAGGTATTTTATTTCCAAACGGATTTCTGGCATCGAACAGCCAAAAAAATCATCAACTGTCGAAAATGTTTTGATTTTTTTTACCGGAAGTCCGGTAGTGCCTGAATTAACCGGTAAATTTTAAAAATGTCGATTCTGAGAAAACCGCACATATCTTAAATTCAATAATTTTTGCATCTACGGTCAACTCGGTGGCGCGGTGATCCGCTGCGCAAGATATTACTCATCGTCTTCTATCATTTTGTAAGGAAAGCAAAATCACAGCTAATCAGAGACGCGTTATTTAACCAAACGCTTATTAGCGGTGAGGCCCGAGTGGGGGAGTAGTAGATCTTTTCGTCGGAAATTAAAAAGAAGAGTAAAATTTGATCCTTTCAGAGGTGTCATGGCAAAAATGTTATTGCAAATTCTATGAAAAACAACTTTCCAGGTAGGTATATTTTCTAGGTCAACATGTCTTTCTGGTTTAAGAATGGACAAACTGGTAGTTAGGACTCCCTGAGAGGTGTCAAATTACAAAAAATCGACAAAAAGTTTGGCACAAAAATTTTATACTAGATGTAAAAATTATTGAATTCTAAGATATGTTCATGCTTTTTCTTCAGAATTCGACACTTTATAATAATTTTTGTACCGTGGTTGATTTTGTTAATAGTCTTGCTTGGTCCGAATTTTTTTTGTAGATCTCCCCCAAGGCGTTTGAAAGATAAGTCAAAGAATCGGTTTTTGATAATTTTTATGTTATTCCGAGGTTAACGGTACCAGATGCCATGTTTTGGGATCGAATTTTCACTCATACCAATCCAAATATAGCAAACATTGGTAAAATGGACACCCTCAACCGGTGTCAGATTTCAATTTTTGAACATTTTTTTCGAATTCCTTTGAGGTCAAACTGTACCAGATTGCTCATGCTTGGACGAAATTTCACTTATACAATCTAAAGATAGCAAAATCGAGATGATAATATTGACACCCTCAACGGTGTCAGATTTCATTTTTGACATTTTTGTCGAATTCCTTGATTTTTTTTGGACTCTTCCCTGTAAGTTTCATGAAAACGTTAGAGCGGTTTTCGAGAAACCGATAATTTCCGGTGAAAAACCGGTAAATACGGAAATCGAAAAAAGCGGCCTCTGCAGCGCACGCACAGTTAAAAAGTTATTGCATGACCCAAAATATCAGGGATATCGTATGTGCCGATCTTGACTTATCTCAAACGCCGTTTGGGGATCTAAAAAAAAACGGACCTTGTCAAAAAATGGCATAGGGCAAGGGTGCGGGTAAAAAGCAACCTTAATATTTTTATATTTCATTTTGCATTTAGAAAATACTAATAATTGTTCAGCTTTCGATTTATTCAATCATTTTCGAAACAAAGTAAAAGTTGAGAAAGATTCTCGCAGGTTAACACAATAGTAATTTAGCTATTTAGTAATAGTAGGCCTCGAAATTGCATTATTAAAGGCCTACTTCTATCTGTGTATTAATAATGCAATTTCAAGGCCTTTACAGTATGGAATATAATTGTTCGAGACCAACAAGAGAAATCTCCGGATTTGAGATTGAAAAAACGGAGACATTCAATCCGGAGAAATTTCCCTTGTTGGTCTCGAACAATTATATTGCATACTGTATTACTAAATGAGCTAAATCACTTTTGTGTTAACCTGCGATAATCTTTCTCAACCTTTACTTTGTTTTGAAAATGATTGATTAAATCGAAAGCTGAACAATTATTAGTATTTTCTAATGCAAAAAAAAATGATATATAAAATATCTCAAAACAACCATCACAATCTAATATTTTTAATATGATATTTGTGGCTAAACTTTAACCCACAGAAAATTTTTACGTAATTCTCGAAAATTTTTGAAAAATATAGAGCCGTGATTTTTTTTTAGATCACAAGAAAGTGATTTTGTCGGATAGCTTTTTGTTGGAGATGGGTCGACGGATTTTCAAAATTTCGAAAGATAGGCACAGAAAAGGCTTCGAGACGCAACAGGAGGCTCTATTACCAAATTTTCTCAATTTTATTTTCATGCCTTTTTTATGAAAATATAGAAAATTACAAGCATTTGGGTACTAGTTTTATTTTTACACATCGTCAGTTAATGAACACATCGTCAGCACTTTTATCGGTTCAAAAATATTTCGTATGAAAAAAGTTAAAATTTTCTCGATTTTTGGAAAATCAAAATACGATTTATAGAAAACTCAGAGAGAAATTCGAACAAAACTCTCTATTCTGATTTGCAGACTCTTCAGCTGCAGATTCATGTAGGCTTTCGAATTGTGTAACTTTTAAATCCAGGGACGAGATATATTTTGATTGAGACCCCTAGAATAGGGTCAAAATACTATTTTTTGGTTATACTGAAGCCAATCCAAAAAAACTTTCTAAAAACGCCGTACCTTGAAAACTCAGGAAGAGATACATTTTGAAAAAATAATTCCGTCAGTTTTGTGAGCACGTTTCTGATTGGACGAGCCATATGTCACTTTCGATTTTTTATATGATGCAAGATTTTTGTCCAAATATATCAGAAAGAGGTAATACTTGGTCCAACAATTTGTACTTGTGCGACAATTGGCCATTGAAACCATAGTTTTTCGCCTTAAAATGCGACGACCAACCCTTTAAGGACAATTCGGGGAAATCTAACCTGTCCTTATAGAAAGAAAGCACAGTACGACAATCACCCTTTTTTGCGTTGAATTTTATCAGATATATTATATATCATATGTAGGTCAAAATTCTAAGTTTTAAATTAAAATGATGAGACCAAAACGGAAAAAAATATCCGGACAAAAAATTACGAAGAAAAAAAATGAAATTTTTTTTTGGCATTTTGGCCAGGGAAAATGACGGGGTTCAAATAATAAATTGCAATTTTTCCGCAGTCTTCCGCATGGTTCTCACTATGCGCATATGAAAGCTAAAGCAAATGTGAATTCTGCATAAAAATGAAAAAATAAAATTAAGTATTCAAGAGTATTCATCTTACAAATGTTCTGCCTACGCAATTTATTGTCAAAATGACCAAAATTTTTTCGAAAAATTTTCGAACATTTTATTTTTCAAAAAAAAAATTTCAGAAAATAGCAATTTTTATGTGCGTAACATCCTGCCACAAGAAACTGAAAAATTTGAGCTGATTATGCTCAAAAAACGAAATTAGTGCTGAAATGTGGGTTTTTGAAACTCACTTTCTGACCACTAGATGGCCCAAAAAAAAAATTTTTGCTCGAATCGTCTTTTTTCGGAGGCGATTTCCCCGTAGCAAATAAATGTTTACAACAGTTATAGTTCAGTCTGTAGGGTTCCCGCTGCGCACCTAATCATATGTATACCAATATGTTTATCAAAAAAGTCCCATTCTACACCCATAAGTTATGGCTCACAACCCTCTGAAAACTGGTCTTTATGAAAATTTAATAAATAATTAAAATTTAAGGACGAGCTTGAACATGTTATCCCTTCGGAAGTCGAGAAATCAAAACTTGCATTACCAAAATTGAAAATAGGAAAACCGGAAATTAAGAAAACCGAAAAACTGAAAATTGGCAAAATAAAGCCATCTGAACCGGTAAAAGAACCAGATGTACCAAAAGAACCACTGATACCAGTCCCTCTAACCGTTGATTTTATACAGTCTTTTTTCGGTCGGAAGAGAGCCGATTTGAGAGCAAAAGTAAGTAATGCTAAAAATGCAATATTTTCAAAAATAAGAACATTAGGTGGGTTCCTAAAATGATTATGGCTGAAAAATTGCTATACAGTAGAGTTTGTTGACTAGGACGAAACTTTATTTCAAAAAGTTTGTCACGGTTCCTGTATAAGGACGGACATCAATTCTGAAAAATAACCACGCTTATATAAGTACGAATATTTTTTTTTATTTCCACCACCATTGTAGAGTCCATCTATTACGCCCGATTACTGCGAAAGTTTTTTTTCATTCGTTAACTAAAGGCAAAAAAAACACGATTTCATAATTAAGTTTCGTTCATTACGAGTGAAATGATATCGTCCTACTAAACGAACGCTACTGATAACTTAATTCGAAAAAGCGATTGGTGGGGGTCTCGTGGCTGATTCTCGTGGAAAAAACGAATTTTAATATTACAGTAAAGTGTCTTTAGTAGGTCGCGTCCTAAAAAATTTAAAAGTACTGTCATACGAAAAGTACTTAACTGTTCCCTAAAAGGACGCAATGGTACGATACGAATGTTACATATGTATCATACCATGCCATTTTTTTAAAGTACAGTAAATTACTTTTCGTGTGACAATACTTTTAAAATCCTTAGAACGCGTCCTACTAAAGACACTTTACTGTACTACAATACTGTAGATCAGGCTTCAAAAAAAGGATGCATCCCCTACCGATTTTCCATCCCTATCCGGATGGGATGACGGGATTGGTCTATCTCCTTCTATCCCTATCCGTTTTCGAAGCCTGATAGTTAGGGTTAGGCCACTGGGGACAAAGTTTCTTCAGTTGTTTCGAAAATTTCAGTCTAGGGTTAAATCGACCTCAGAAAAAACGAGATAACCTCAAAATAATGTCAATTTCAAATTCATCGCATCGCTTCGAAAATATTATCAAAATATTTTCTGTAGCCGACTTTCCAATGACGGTCTTAGCGATGATAGCCTATGATTCATAGGTTAATTATGTACCCGAAAGGTATAAGAGAGCAAAAGTAGTTTCACCCTCTATCCCCAGAATTTTTGAAATAAATTTTAAAGTATTTTTCAACACACAGCTATTGTATCGAAGATGATGCCCGTCCAAAGAAAACTGTTTTTTGGGGGATTACCTCTTTTCGTATTCTTTTCAAAGCAAAATTAGTTTTATAGATAAATCTCCCGGTACTGACCCTAATTATGCCCATAGCCTATGGGCCATAGGCCAAAAATATTTTTGGCTTTGAAGAGAATAGAAAAAAGGGGGGGGGTACCGTAGAACGGCCTTTTTCGGACAACGGCCTTTTGTAGGACAACGGCCTTGTCGTACAACGGCCCCTGTAGTAATTATTGTGCATTTTAGGTTATGAAGCTAATCCCCCAAAAAACTAGAAAACAGTTTTATTTGGACGGGCATCATCCTCATATGATACATAAATATACAAAAATAGGGTTCCTATAGTTTCTAGATTTTTGACTGCAAGTTTCTTGACATTTTTTGTTTATTTTGACTGAGAGTTATCAATAAAACTTGCAGTCAAAACATTTGAGTGCAAGTTGTCCATCCACCACCAGCACTAATTCTTTAATTTCATAGAGTTAAACTATCTCAAAAATTATTCAAACCATGAATTTTTTTTGAAACAACCTGTTGGCCATAATTTGAGTATTGAAAAACAACCTTTTGGGCTTTGAAAGGCGGCTAAAGATTGATTTATTACTCATTTTGTGTTACTAGTTGAGTTTTCAATTTCTTATGGCTTTTGCTGGACCAGGTCTAGGGTCCAATCAAACGAGTGAAGGAGAGATAATTGCCTCCTGTTTTTTTGGTCCGCTCAAAACCCTATAAAAATGAAAACTCAACCAGTATAATTTCACGGATCGCGTTACAAAAACATTTAGCTATAAATTTTCGAAAAAATTTATCGGTCATATTTATGAAAAATGCGTAGGCGGAACGACTGAAAAAGCAAATTTATTTTGGCTGACATCATTTGCTCACTTTTTTTTGTCTTTATCGACGTAAACCCAATAAACATTTTTTCAAGTCACTCATCACCAATCGGCAATTAACTAATAACTGTCAAAGGTGTCTCAGAGGACAAAACGACAAAAAATCGGCTATTAAACTTATTCGATTTTACGCTTGGTACTAGGGTCTAGGCATAATGGATATAAGTGGTATGATAAATATATTCAGGCCGAAGAAGAAGATCGTGTTATGATAGCCAAAGCGTCGGATAGTAAGCATGCAGATGTGTTGAAAATGATTACAGAATTACATCCAAAAATATGTAACTTTGAAAATCCCATTTATAAAGAAGTTCTCACTGATACATGGAACAATTTTATCGACAAAAGATTAAAAGAAAAAGAACTTTTTTTAATGAACAGGTGAATTTAATATTTATATATTTTTGAGAAACTCGTCCTTTTATACGGAAAAACAGCAAATTTTTCAAAAATAATTTTATTTTTGACAACCATCATAATGTAGCGTGTATTCATAATATGAAGTTTTTTCTTCGTTTTGAGCTATTTTTCTGAAACTGATGGCTCAACATCAAAACAACAAAAATGTTCGAAAACGCAACAATTAATTAGTCCAACACAGACTTTCCACTTATTTTTATTTCAGGTTTAAATTGTATGATTCATACAGTATGATTCATACTGTATGAATCAGTACTGTATGAAACAAACAAAAAATTGAAATATCTCTTGAAAATATACTTTTTCGAAAGAAAATTTACTTTGATAACTGATGAATCGCAAACGCTTTTAAGAGATGCGAACATTTGGCTTGATTTTTTAGCTTTCTAGTGACATGTCATGATATTTCGATTTTCTAATAATTCGCATACATGTATAAGAACAAAGTGACGCTTTTTAAAATGAACAAAATGCCAAAACCGAGCATGTTTTTATGGACAAAAATGACAGCATTGCGCACCGACAGTAATTAAGATTTCCCCCCGGGATTAACCAGAAAAAATCCTTAACAATTGGTCCAATTTGTTCAAAACTTTTTCAGAATATACTGAACTTGACCCAAAAAGATAAAAATTGTCGAAAATGTTTCAGCTTGACTCTTAATGACCTAAATTGAGGTTCATCGAGTCGTTTAAAACCTGAAAATATAAATCTACCTTTTTCCTATCTTTTCAAGGGGATTATTTAAGCCTAAATTTCAAATGTGTTTTTAAGACTGCGTACAAAATGACACCCTGAAAATTGTATGAATGAAAAGTTTTCAAAGACTATTTTCAATACTAGTAGCGTATTTCTAAAACTCATAATAATGTAGCGTGATTAATGTTTTTATTTTTTTTCTTCGCTTTTGGGAATTCTGACAGGTACGTCTGAGTCGTGCAAAAATTTCAGAGCAATTTTAGATTTTTTTTTCTATTTTGTCCAAAAGACAAAAATTAGCTGGTCCTGGGTGGGAAATGCGATTCGAAATTTCATTAATGGATATATTGTGATGGCTCAAGTGACTTTAGTTGATTAAAAAACCTGTGCGAACTTCCTAAAAATATACGTATGAATTTTTTTTGAAGAGATTAATTTAGGTCAAAATTGATGTTGAAAAATCATAAAATTTACGAAAAACAGGTTTTTTCCACTTTAAAAATAAGCGATTGGTATTTCGTTCCGTATAACTAATATTTTTCAATGCAACTGCTACTTATAAAAAACACTGTTTCCGAAAAAAAAATTTAAACTTATGTAGCGGACGGGGCTTCCCCGCGGGGGTCAAAAATTAAAAATAAAAAAAAATAAATTTTCGATTTTTTTTAGTTTTTTATCATTTTGAGAGAAAATATCTTTTTATTTTATTTATATACAGAATGACACCAAATCAGAAGTCCCACGCAAGCTGTTCAGCATTCCGGACGTTGCACAATTATTAGAAACTCAAAAAAATAAGAGCCAGTTAGGAAAAATGCTGTCTTGAAATTCTTAGTTTTTAAATTTCTTAGAAAGTAAAAATCACACAGTTTATTCCTATGGAATGTGATCAACTATGTTATTATGTACCAGTCGTTTAAAAATAAAGCAATTGAAAAATCGAAAAAAAAAAGACAAATTTGACGGTATTTGTTTTTCTGTTTTTATTTAATCGATAATCTAGAATCGGAAGAAAAATACGTGATCTTGAGGTTACTCTTCACAATAAAGAAACAGCCGAGGAAAAGGAAGCTTTGGAAATTGCGCTTCGAAAAGCCGAATTAGCCGCTGAACTGAAGGCAAATGAACAAAGTAGAAAAGTATGTGAAAGTACAAATTTGCTAAATTGTATCAACGAAGACGACTCAACGCAAGATTCCGACCAACTTTCACCTAAAAAACTTGTAGAAAAGGTAAGGTGGTTTTTAAGTTAGCTCGGTTTTTTCTCGCTCGAGCCAGGGCAAAAACGGTGATGACAACCTTATTTTTTTATTTGGGGCTAAGTATCTTCAAATAAAAGGCTTATGGTCGCCATTATTTTGAATTTCCGATTTTTTTGCAGATTTCGAGAGATTTTCCAAAAGTGTCTCAAAATTTATCATTTTCGAACCTTCTTCGATCTCCATCATGGAAATCTCACCTCCAACAGACGTTAAAATATTCAGAAATGATATAAACGTTACATATTATCTCAATAAAAAAGAAAAAAATCTGAAATTTTTACAGAATTTTTCAAAATTGATGGATTTATGTTTTTTCAAATTTACCGTTTTTCTTTGCCATTTCCACGAAAATGTGGTTTCCCGGCGTTTCAATGCAAGTTTTAAAACAAATTCGTGTCATAGTTAACTTAAAATACTTTTTAGATAACCATGCTTATGTCAATTAATTATTTAGAATCCGGTTCAGAAAATCAGATTTTATAATCTTCTGTTGAAATTCGAGAGGTTTATCAAAAAATCACTTAAAATCTGCAAAAAAATGAAATTCTCAAAAGGGGCGACAATCAGCCCTGTATTTACCTTTTAAGGTACCAAGCCCAAAATAAAAAAAACCGCATAGAATAAACTTCATTATACCATGTATCGATAGAAAAAAAATTTAATTTACACTTCACTTGAAATTTTTTTTACAACCTGTAAAAAAGTGAATAATTGGCATCTTTAAGAGGGTTGTGGGTACTAACACAGCAATTTGCTGGGTATTTTTCACTACTTTTTAACGGTCTATAAGTTATAGACTATAACTTTTGTTGGAATACTAAAGCATAAAAATCAAAAATAAATATTGTTTCACAAACCCTTTTTATAATTATTATATTTTTGAAATTATTTCTGAATTCGTAACAAAGTTGTAACGGTCTTTACGACATTGATTTTCTGAACCTTAAATATTTCTCCAGCAAATAAAAATTGGCGGAGTACAAATTATTTCATTTTTTGAGAAAAAAACGTAAAACTAAATTGAGAAGAAAGTTCACGTCGAATAATTGCATATTTACGTTTTTCGTAAAACTCAAAAAACCTCCAAAAAACCTTTTCGTAACACGGCTAAAAACTCGTCAACTTTATTTCAGAAAAACAAATTTTTGGTCGGAAAATATTCAATACAATTAATGCAACGAAGGTCACGTTGAGAATTTAGATTTTTTTTTCTTAATCTCTCGAGAAAAGATGCCACGCGTGTCGCTTTTTATTAAAAAGAACTTGTTAATCGCATAACAAATAATTTTCGTTAATTAAGAAGACTTTCGTGTTCAAGTATACTTTTCCTGGTCTTTTTTTAACGGATAATTATTTTCATTTTTACTAACTTTGTATATTAATTTCTTTTATACTGGAATTTTGGCTCGAACTCTATTGTCTTATTTATCAATCAAAGAAAGTTTATCTGCGCAAGCAATCCAGCACCGAGAACCCTATTAAATTTCTTTACAGCATCAGTCAAATTCCAAATCAATGAATCGATTTTTCTAAGTATTTTTCTCAAAATTATGTTCAAAAATAACGTTTGTGTCAATTTGACCACTAAAACTTCAGGTTGACGTAAGCCAACTTTCTCTTCAGTGTTTCCCCAGCTTTCTTTTGAGCCTACTTTCAAAAAAATCGAAGCACATTTTTTTCGGAAATTTTCCCACGTTTGGTGTGGAAATTAAAAAAAACGGCTCCACAGAAGTTTTTATTTGTTTTGAGCTACCTTTTGCAAAAATTTGAGTGAATTTTTAAATCTAACCTAGGAGGAGATATATTTTCCGATGAACAACCCAAAAACGGTGATCTATCGCATATTCTAGAAAAAATATAGCACTTATCGACAAAAACCCTTCCACAGAAGTTTTGAATACTAATTATACATGTTATGTTAAAATTTAAGTTTATTTCAAAATAAAACCTCAGAGGAGATAGATTTTCAGTTTTGGCTTACGTCTCCCTGTCTCGCTTATGTGTCTTGGAGTGTATGCATGCAAAAAATGTTTTAATGTTTTACGCAAGATTAAGGCTAGTTCTACAAACTGGTTAATCTGAATAATATCCTTGAAGCCGTGTTTGGCTAATATTTTATCGAGAATATGTCAAATTAGGGGCTTAATTTTATATTATTGTTTTTACATGTCTGGCTTGTTCTGATAAAGAAAGCATCCAAATATGATTGCAAATTTTTTTCAAAACACCAATCAGTCCCATTTTTGGCTTTTTTTTCCATTTTTACTTAAAGAAAAATTTGATTTTTTGAAGCAAAGGAAAACAATAGAAAATGGGCAAGGCACAGGCAGGATAAAAAAAAATACAGTAGAGTGCCTTTATTAGGACGGTGAGCAGTTTAAAATTGAGCGGTTCTAGTTTACTCAAGCGGTTTAAAAGATTCCATTTGGGGTCACTTTTGGTGATTAAGGGTCCAGTAAGAATTGTTTACCCAATATTTCCGAACTTTTGATTAAATTTTCTAATTTTTAAGGAGGTCGTAGGGTCTTCAAATCTAATATTTGCCTTTTTTAAACAACGATAACTTTTAAATGGCCCATGATAGAAACAATTCAGTTACATACTGCGGAAGCTAAGAACCTCTACCGTTTATAAACTGTCATGTTCCATTGTTATCTGCCACTCGAAACTGTTTTTTAAATTACTTTTCTTGATTGCACATTTTTGCTTCTACTATAATTTCTCCAATGTCAATTATTATTTATAATGATTATAGATCAAATCAAAATTCTTTAGATAGACAATAGAATCGAAAAACTAAAAAAATATCAGGAGAATTTCATGTTTATAAACTAGATTTGAAGTGATTGGCATTCCGCAAATTCGAGGTCATTTCCTTTATGATATTTTTCTTGTTTCAAAATCAAATCTTTTAAAATAAATGATCCGTAAAAAGAAATAAATGCCGATTTTTTGACAGATTTCCGATCAACCAAGGAAGCCAAAAAAAATTTGTTTAATTATTTTATATTTGCACTTTTTTAAGTTTTTCTTCATTATTGCTAAATTTAAGTGTTTTATTTAGTTTTGAATCTTTATTTCTCTAGAAATTTTGAATCTTTATTTCTCTAAAAATTTTGAATCTTTCAAATCAAATTTCAGTTTTAAAAAAAATTATTTTTATCAAAATATCGAATTTATGAATGGGTTCAATATTTTTAACTATATTAAGCGGGTGGGCGTCGTAATTTTTTGAGCCCTTATAGGAATTAATTTATGAGTACATTAATAGTCGGTTTATGACTAAAAGTGGACCTAAGGATCTCATGGTGGCAATGTATTTTTTTCAAAATGAATCTAGAACGAAAATCAAAAATTTTTCGAAATTCGAATGATTTTTTTAGCTTTAACCGCATAAAACCGTTATCTTCTACATGCATATGAACATTTTTCATTGGTAAATATGACCCGCCAAGACGATGACATGACATTAAAAATTATCGGAAATGTCTTACATCGAATTCTTAGAAATTTCAATATCTTTTTAGGCAAAAAATGATTTAACCATTATCGAATTTGACGCTGATTGGTTATAAATTTCATTAGCGCGTAAGCAGATTTTGTTGATCAGTGAACTCTCAGCTTCTAATTTCGGTGGTACTTTTTTCTGATCAGACGAGACTTTTTTTGTCGGACTTTCATTTCCGGTTCACTTAAAATCAATTTCTAGAATGAAAATTCAGCCTCATTCAGTTAACGGCATATATTTATCTACCTTAGTCGAAAAAACGACTTTATTCTAAACATTCGTCTAAAAGAAGATTAGAGTTTGAAATTGAAAAACTGAAAAAAATCGGCGTTCAAGTGAGATTCTAGAATAAAAAAGGTCAAAATTTGGAAATTTTTCTCATCACATTTTGTTCTCATTTATCCGCTACTTTGTGTAAATTTTGAGACGTTTGTATGTGGTCTAAAAGAAGATAGTTTTTAAAAAACTGTTAGTGTTCTAGAATAGACTCACCACCTGGGTGTGGTGTGAGTACAATGTTAAGTTTGAGATATGGAATCGTTAGGCGAAGGCTAGACCTTTAAACAAGTATCCTCAGATTTTTCACATCTGCCCTATAATTATTATGAGGCGGGATTGAAAGGTACCAGATTACGACGTCCACCCCCTTAATATATCTTTCCTGATTTGAAGTTGCTTTTTTCATAAAAATATATAAATATAAAATTGATTTTTCATTTTTAAACAAAATTGTCTTGTTTTTAATTTGATTTCAATTTCTGATAAATATTTTTAATTATTCTTCGTTTTTTTAATCAAATTTTTTAAGAGGTCCTTCGAACATTTGGCTTGCATTTTTAGTTCTCTAGCGCTATTTTTCGATTTTTTAGAGCATTTTTTAATGAAACGACACGTTTTCAGGTGGACAAAACGATGAGAATTCGCGTGTCCTCTTAGACACATTTAACAGTAGTTCTCCCAGCTGAAATCAAACTGGGTTGATTAAAAAAATCGACCTGCTCTAACACAGCTCACTGTTCTCTATACTAAAAATTAAATTAAGCTTGAAAAACCAAAAGAAAGTGATATATCAGATATGATCCCTTCAACTTTTGTACCGGACGAAGATATGTACGAAGAAGACGACATCCCGTTGGATGAAATGTTCGCCCAATCAGCTGTTCAAAAACCAGTCGAGATAGTCCAAATTAGATCCAAATCAGATCAAATTGCCCCGGTAAATAGTCCGCGAATTTCTGGCCAAGAAGTTGGGCAAACGGCTGAAGTTATCAATTTGGTTGAGGAGGAAACTGCACTTTTGACCAAAAGTGACCCCGTTTTATTGATCGATGATGACCCACTTCCGATGGCTCCGTTTCGTCCGGTTAATAAGTGTGGTATAAAACTGGTTGCAACTATTTTACCGACTAGTAGACAGTCGTCGAAATGTGGATCGAAAAAGGTCAGATGTGATATTCTTTGCTTGGAACAAAACATATCGCAGTTTTTTAGGTAATTAATTTTTGAAAACATAGTGTACAATAGGGCTCAATATCCCCTTTTTCCATAACAATTTAGGTCTTAGAGATTTTCCGTTTCGAATATATCGATCATGATGCCCGAGTAACTTAAATATCTTATTCCCTATTCTTTTAACAGGCAAATAAGATATTTAAGTTACTGGGGCATCATAATGGATATATTGTTTCGTTCTCAAATGGCGGGCACAAAACTGGGTAGTTGCGGTACCATTTCCGCCTTAACACTCATATAATCAAGTTTATTCATGCTGCGAACAGACAAATTGGAGCAAAAAGTTATCGGACTAGTTTTTTTATGTTTTTGTGAATACAGTAGATAACCTCAAAATAATTTTAACGTCAATTTAAGTCATCCCATCGGTTCGAAAATATTAATTTAAGTAAACCAAAATATTTCCCGTAGTCAACTTTCTGATGACGGTATTATGGGAAAATAATTTACACGTGGGGAAATAAAGGGTAAAGCTATTTTTGATAATACAGTTATTAGGAAGTCGTCTATACGAAATATTTTGGTTTTATTTTCGAAGCGGTACGATGACTTTGAAAATGACCTTGACATTATTTTGGGGTTATCTACACTCGAAAAAAGGGAAAATGTTTTGATATCCCTATCGTCTACGTTAAAACTCGCACCTCACGATGAGGATTCGGAATGTAGATATCGGGGATAGTACTGTATTGACAAAAAATCCAAAAAAATATTCCGATAACTTTTTGCTACAATTTGTTTTTTCCGATCGCGGCGTTAATAAACTTAATTCTATGAGTGATTAAGGTGAAAATGGTACAGCCATGGAGCTCCCATTTCACCCTATGGCGCCCTATATCAAGAGAACCACACATCACAGAACTAAGAGATGGTCGAACAATCGTTTTTTCTTGGTCCTTTTAGTTATAAAGGGCGGGGGCCGATATCGCCGAAAAAACCTACGAAATTTCACGATTTTCGGCTAAAATACTTCCTGTGACAATATCGCCGAATTTTTTTGAGATTTATATCTCAAATTTATTTTTGAGCGCCATGAATGTCGTCATTTTCAGGATTGACTATCTCAAATTTAGTATTTTCAACTTTTATTTGATTGCCTTTGACGGAGTATTTAATTCTACGCATTTTGATGATGAACTTCTTATGAATCTATTGTGAAACTCTTTATAAAATTCAAAAATTGTTCGACATATGACGTCATTTCGAACGCTTACGCGTTTTTTCTTTTTTCAACAAAAAAATTATTTCTGTTCCCATATCGCCGAAATGTTTTGACAAAAAACTTTCGGCGATATTGCCCCCCCCTGGATATCGAAAATCCTGCCTATGCGTCGAATTTTATCATGACGTCACAAGAAAAGACATAGTCCAATCACATCACACGATTGTCGAGAATCCTTTGATTTCATTGGTCACTTTTTCTTCTTGTGACGTCATGATAAAATTCAACGCATAGGGAGGATTTTCGATATACATTTATCAGTCACAATTATTTTGGGCACACTACCTCCTTGAGTTATAGGTAAAAGGCCTGATAGGTAGGGAGCGCACGAGGAAAACAAAACGAGAGAACTACAGTATTTGATACAAATTCTTTGACCTCACGGGGGTTGTTGACCCAGAAAAAAACGAATTCCGGGCAGAAAAAAAAAGTTTTTGCCATCTAGTGGTCAGAAACTGACTTTTAAAAACGCCCATTTAGAGCACTAACTTCGAATTCTAGCATACAAAACTCCATTTACTTAATTTTCACAACTAGGGCCGTTGCCAGAATAAAATTTGCAACGTTTTGGAACTAAAAATTTTTGAAAAAAAATTTCTGAAATTTCTGAAAAAAATTTGGTCATTTCGAAGGAAAAAAATCTCCAATCTAGGAACATTCAAAACTTAGAAATTCGCCTCGTGCGCTCCCTACTGATAGGACATTTACAGTATTTTATAAAATTTCTACAAAAAGTTTTACAATTATATTTTTGATATTTGACACCACCCAGGGGTCGAATTACATTTTTAACCTATTTTTAGTCACGAAATCAATAATGCGCGTCAAATTGGATTGTTACAAAAACCGCTCAAGTTTGGCTGGAAACGAAGTGTAGATATAAAAGATCGAATCAAATCTGTTATCTACACCTCAACTTGTGGTAGACAATACAGTATAACACAAGCGGACGAATTAAATAAAGAACTTTGGGAATACAAATGTCAACACCTAAGAATGGAAAATTTTTCATTTGATCATGAAATTGAAGTTCCTAGAATACAAGCAAATATTGCCTCGTATATTGGCAACCTTGCAAATGAATGGCTTATAAAAATGAGACATAACAAGCGAAGTTTGAAAATTTTATATCTCAGTTTTATTTTCTTTGGTGAGATAGTTTGAAACTTGTGCATACGATATTTTTGGAATTTTGAGTCATAATGAGGGTACGCAGCGGGAACCCGACAGACTTACAACTTGTAACTAAAACCGTTGATAAACATTCCAAACATTCTTTTTTGCTAAAAGTTTTTTTAATTATGTTTAAATTGTGGCCCTTGGAAAATATTACTATCATTATACAAACAGTTATAAAAAGTTGTCAGCTATTGCTTGAAAATGAAAAACTGTTCTTGAAATTGTCTATCATTAACCTTGTAATTTTCATTGAAATTTTTTTAGAAAACAATTTAAACTTTCAAGGTGAATGATAGCCAATTCAAAAATGTTTTCTTATTTTAAAGCAATAGCTGACAATTTTTTTTACTGATAGTGATATTTTCAAGAGCTACACTTTAAACGATTTCGAGCAAAAAACATTTTCGGCCCTGAGAAAGTGAGTTTCAAAAACTCTCATTTTCAGCACCTATTTCAATTTTCATCAAAGTAAACTTAATTATTTCCATTTTTTATGATAACGATCGTATGTAAAATTTCGTTTTGTAAAATTTTTTGAACATTTTTTTATAACTTTAATTAAAGAAAGAACTCAAGATAAAAAAAGAAAAAGAAATTTCTGCTTATGAAAATAGAACGTTAGATCCAGCTCTTGCCAATAAAGTGAAGAAAATGAAAAATCAACTTACAGTCATGGGTTAATTTTTGAATAATTACGATTGACAATTTTCAACAATTATATTTGAAATTGTTTTTACTGTCGTGTGTTTCTAAGAGGACAAAACGACAATAATTCAGCGAAAAATTTGTTTGTCCTCTTAGACACACACGACAGTAACATTTTTTACTCATTACGACTTAACTCGTAGAATGTTTTTCAGCCAACTAGTTGGCTTATTCCGTATTTCTTTATTATTTGACTTTAAGTCTAGAACATATTTATTTTAGGCGAGTCTACGAGTTACAGTAGAATGAATTTAAACGGTTGAATTTAAAATTTCGCCAATGCCTTTAAAAAGACGGCCTTGGAGGCTCGGGCCGTCCGTTTAAAGTCATCTTACGGTAATAATAATTGAAAGAATAAATATTATTGAAGAATATTGTAAAATAGTCCCGAAATTTTACAAAAAAAGATTTAATAAACTTTTTAATTCTAGAAATTATTTTCTAAATTTCGAGAGTTCGTTAGCAAGATATCTTACAAACCGGAAGTGAAATTTTTTTTGACCACATTCTTGAAATCAACTATAAACTTTAAAGTATAAAGCCTGAAAAAACAGCAATTAAACTTTGAGTGACTTTATTTCGAATCTTCTTCGATTCGAACATATTTCTTAATTCTTTAGTTGATTTATTTGTACTCATCTAAAGAATTAAGCAATATGTTCGAATCAAATAAGATTAGCTAGTTAAAGTAAGGTAGCTTTTTTTTAGGTGAACCGCCCCTCTAAAGCAAAAACCGTAGTAGGTATCAAGAAACGGTTTTCTGCATTGTATAGTCCGCCAAACTTTAACCTAAGAAGAAAATTTTCGATTTTCAGGGTTTACCGGTAATCGGCGGTTTGAAGAGAACCAATCATAATTCAATCTTAAAAATATACTTATGCGGGCAACTTTTCTACAGAGAATGTTTGGCATTATTTATTTTGACACCTGACACCACTTTTTACTCCACCAGGTGTCAGGTGTCAAAATAAATAATGCAAAAATGTTCTCTTGAAAAGTTACGCGCCTAAGTATATTTTTAAGTTTGAACTATGATTAGTTCTCTTCAAATCTTCCGATTACCGGTGTTTTCAGCCGATTACCGGTNTTAAGTTCAAATAGAAACATTTTTGAAATCTTTATAAAATTATTAAGCTCATCCCTAATTTATGATCAAAACAGAAATTTAACTAGCTGATTTACACCCTGAGTTGTTTTTGCTTGTCATATTTTAATCCAGGCGGCTAGACAGCCAAAAAAAGTCAATGTCTAGCCTGGAGAAAAAAAATGGACGATTAAAAAAACACAGGCTGTATTTTTCAATTTTCTTCTAGATCATAATTCGTTTGATTCGTGGCTCCAGGAACCATGCGCACTATTTAAGAAATGTTCTTCCATAACTGTGTTGTTGTCTCTAAGCTCTCTCTCTGAGGAAAACTGTCCGCTTGGCCGACAACCACAGTAATTTACAGACGAAGACCATAGTTACTGTAATTGATATAATTAAATCCATCAAAAGAGATTGACAACGATCTAAAACGGCTTGGAAGTGGCGAAGTATTTTGGAAAGAAGATAGTCACCGTAATTTTAATCCCGATTTCTCGAAAGGAAATGAACCAACGCAACTTCCCTACTTTTTCTTTGAACGGGAATACGGGAAGAGAACTCACATACCGGGAATACATGTTTCTTATATAAATTTATTAAAATTGGACGAAACAGTTTTTCAAAAATTCTTGCTCGAAAAAAAATTTGCGAAAGAATATAATAAAGGTAAATTGATAATTTGAAATTTTAAAAAGAGGAGCAACATCTGATATGTTTCATATCGAAAAAATGCTCTACATTATTATCTGAAACTATTGACAGTGGGTTATCACTTTTAGTACTAAAGTACCTTAAGGTGCGCAGCCCGGTATGAGAAGCTATGAGAAACCCTGCAGTAGTTGAAGAAAAATTCATCACTCTCAACGGGGGGGTTATTTACCCGCAAAAAACGATTCCGGGAGAGAAAAAAAAATATATTCGGCCATTTAGTGGTCAGAAAAGTGAGTTTTTAAAAACTTCATTCTGGGCACTACTTTCGGGTTTTAGCTTATAAAACTAATTTTTTTTCATTTTCCAGAACCGAGGACTGTTTTCCAGAGATACAATTGGCTAAACATTTCTAAAAAAAAAATTTCAAAAATTTGTGAAAAAAGTTTTCAAAGTTTCATTTTCACTTTACTTTTCCTGCAACCGGTAATTTAAAGACCAATAGCCGGTATCCGTATTTTTAATTTTTTTTCTCAAAGGAATTCAAATGAATTATGCCGAAGCGTTTTTTTTGTTTTCGCTGATCATCGAAAGTTTAAACAAGTTAAAATAACCCGCTCATTACTCCTGCGCATCCAGTTATCACAAATTGCCCCACGAGAGCTTTCCATAAAAATTGGTGGTAACTGGCGGTATATTTTTCCAAACATTTTGCGATAAATAGTCGGAAATATATATATTTTGCAAAAAACTGGAGGAATTTTGTGATAACTGTGGCGATCCCTGATTAACCCCTTGTAGCTAGGATAAGTTATTTCGACGAAGTTGTTTTAAATAACATTAAATTATTTAATAACGCAAAGAGACAATATCGAAAAATGCTCCAAATAATTATCTCAAATTATTTGACGGGTGGGGTATTTATATAAAATTGAGTTATCCAGAAATCGCCGCAAAAGACCGCTCCGACAACCTTGCGGCAATATGTTTTGGCTAACTGGGGGTTTTACGTGTCTTTTTGCGCTTTTACAAAACTGCGTAAAGTACAAACTTTAATAGAACAGGCAATCTACCCAAAAAATGCGATATATTGAAAAATAACGTTATTATAAAATAATATGTTCGGAGTATCACCTTTCCCTAAAAAAAAGTGAACATTTTTGTAACATTTTCATTATTCATTCCTATTAAAGGTCAGTCCTACTCTAATAATATTCTTAAAGTTTTCACATTGACAAAACGGAAAACCAACCATGTCCTTATAAAGAACACGGCAGTATTATTTAATTTTAGCGATAGTGATAGCCGAGATCGATGTTGCATGTACCGTGTAACTGATGGTTGTATCTCAAAAGATTGCGAAATGTAAAAGAAAGTCGTCAAAAACTTTTGTAAAAAAGAAAGTTATTACGAAGAAGAAAGCTTTTTTTTGAGAGGATGGCCAGAACAAGGGTGGTACAAAAAATGAATTTATTACAAGAAAAACACTCAACTCCGCTACACCAACAACAGATTTCAAATTTTTGAGTGCTGCAAAGGTAAGTAGTATCCATTTGTGTCTCAAACTTTTTATTCTATTTTTTTAACTTTTTTGAAAAAGACTCATAGGGATAATTTTCGATATATCGGCTCAAGTAACTAAAACCTCCGCAATGGCAAAAAAAATAATTTTTGGAATTTTGTCCTTCTGATACATTAAAGAAATTTTGCTGCGGTTCTAAAAAATAATTGAAATTTTTTCGGTTATTTAGTTCCAATATTACGGGGGGGTTGATTTTTTAGGATTTTCGCCCTATATTTTTACCTTCCGAAAAAATTATTCTTATATTTTTCCTTTTTGGAAGTGAAATTACGAAAATCTCAATTTGAAAATTTATTAATACAAAAAATTAATTCAAGCATAGCAAAATTGACGCGTTTCAGAGTTATTTTAATCACTATATCTACTTGAAAAATAATAATAGGAGTCTATTAATATGCTTTTATTGTGAAATAACTATTTTTTTATTATAATTGCGATTTTTTCAACAAAGTTTTTGACTCAATTAAAAAAACGCAACTCTGCAGCTTGCCGAACTTTCCATACGATAGAAAACAGAAGCAGGCGGTGTACGCAGTTATAGAGCGAGGTCAACAGCTGTTCAATTGGGAGGGGTCCGAAACGGTATAAATCAGTTTCCTACAGAATTCAAACCTAAAATTTTTTCGGTGAAAATATTCTTTCTTCCTTAATTATTAAGGTCGTTTTTTTTTTTAGGTCGCTCCACCATGATTTCGAACGTGGGAGAACTAGACAAGATAAGCGACAAAAATAGTTTTCTCTGGGCAACGTGAAACCTTGGAAAAAAATTATGCGGTAGAAATTTTTTTTTTGGCTTCCTAGGTTGGATCACGTGACCAAAAATCGTTCATCGAAATTGCTCAAAATGACGCGAAAAACCGTTTTTTTTTTTTGCGAATTAACCGGTAACCGGTAATCAATCGGGAGAAAAAGAAAAAAATCCTGCGTTCCAAATTCGGTTAAGATTAAGATGCAGAAACCGGTTGTCGCTAATCTAGTCTAGTTCTCTCAGTAACAGATACCCCTTAGGTGGAGCGACTGCTAAAAAAAAAAGCGACCTAAGCGGAATTTTGGCGATATTATTTTTGATATTTGGACACCACTTTATGTGGTTGGAAATTACTCGAGTGGTAAACAAAAAACTCTTTTCGATAATAATTTTATGTCCCTTCAAGTAATTATACCTGACAAGGGTGGGCTCCTTTAAAAAAGCTCCTTTAAGGGTCTACCCTTTTTTAACTTTTCCACCCCTTTGTAGTACGCTTATCATAATGTTTTTCAGATTGGTGCATGTATGCAAATGTGAAGTTGAAGGATGCAAATGTCGAAATAGTTTATCGTTTGAAGGAATCGCGAAACCATGTCTTTTATGATTTTCAGAATCAAATGTCTGATTTAAAGCCAATGTATGCTAGGAAATATATCAGCATATGAAATTCCAAAAAGGAACGTTTTATGAGCTACTATCCATTCTTAATAAAATTAATTAAATCAAATGGGCTACTTTTCTTGGGATTGGTTTCATGCGCCTTCTCAAATATGCTACTTTGTAAAAAAAATCAACGCAGGAATTTGATTTTTTATTATTAAACCGGAGTTTATCGAACCAGCCCACAAAACTTGACGCAAATTGGTATTTGGTGAAAAGACCCAATGCCCGGGTTGCATAAAAAAAACTTTTCGCTTTGAAAATAATCGGAAAAATTTTTATCAAGTAAATGGGCTCCAATATTTTTATCGCTATTCTTCTGAAAAAATAATGAAATTTGTAGACCTGAGACCATAATTGTATTTGGAGAGAAAACCTCCATATTAACCCGTGAACTCACAAATTCAAAACAAATCCTGTACTCAGACAGTTGTCCAATGCGCACTGAGCGAATTTCAAAAATTATATTTAATTCCTATTTAGATGCCGCGAAGTTGATTATTTGACTTTCAGTTAAAGCCCAAGAATTTGTAAGATTAATTTACTGCTGTACAAGATTAGTTTGTGTTTTTTAATTTATTTTCGAAATTACAGACAAGTAACTGTGGCACCAACACCAGTGTAGCGAATTAAAAAAAATCAACTAAGTCAAATAAGCCATACAATTTTATAAAAACTAGCGCTGCTTTAAAAAAAATATTGGGTTTAAAATAAGCACTCTTTTTTTTCGCACCACGGTATTCACAAGGAAAAGTAAATACAAATTTTAAATCAGTAAAGTGCGATGATCGAGTCATGCAATTTAATAAATGTGCAAATTATAATGGTGAGTCATTATCATAAAATGTGTGGTGAACGCCTTTTTTCGTACAATGAAGAATATCACAAATGGAAAGAATCTGCGAATTTATTATCCTCCGCCAATGCTCTCAAGTCCCAAGCACGATTTTATTACGACCGGACCAAACTACCAGCCACCAGAACCAGAACCAAATTTGAAATAATCGACTTAGCTTAACTTCTTGGCCGGTAAATTTAAACGAATCCACTCACGAGTATTCACCATGAAGTTCAAATTAACAAATTTGTTAAGAACTGGTTTAAAAACTAAAATTCATATTTTTCTCAAAATAAATGACCTGCCAATCGGTGTTAAACAATTTCAAGGCTGTGCTTTCCTTACACAAAATATCATTTGATTGACTTTTTTTTTCCGCGAAAGATTATTTTTATTTCCAAAAACCGGTAAGATAGTAAATCGGCTTATTTTCAAGCAGAAATACAATTTTTGCAAGCAATTTTAACTAAGAATTTTTTTGGGATGGAGCTCGCTGAAATTATATCCGGGCATTATTTCTGTACCATAAATTAAATAAGTAAATATCATATCCCTTTTAATGGAAAAAGTGACCCTAAATCACTATAAATCCTTTAAAGGGATATTACTGCAATTTTTGTCGAGTTGAGTTACTTCACCGAAAAAAATTTTGATATATGTTTTTATGTACATATATACGTTAAATTGATTTCCAATGAATTCCATAAAAATATAGCCGATCTTACCCCAAAAACCATAAAATAATGTAGCGTGTATTAATTTTAGAATTTTTCCTCTTTTTGTCTTCTGAGCTTTTGGCAGTACGGCGTAGCTGCTACGCACTTTTCATGACAAACATATAAGACATTTTAAATTAAGTTAATCATAAAGAAACGGTTGGTTATCCAAATTCCTCGAAAATTTGTAAGTTTGAAGACTTAACATTTTTTAAAATGAAATTTCTGCAAAATTGATTATTTTAAATTGGTCTGACGAGAATTTAATTTTAAGCATTTCGGGTAAACCTTTAGGCCTTATTTAACTCACAAAACTCGGTTAAAAGTCAAATTCATGAAAATGTGACATTATTTGTGTACAGTGGAAGCACGAATAGGCCTGTTCGAGGTTGTGTCCCTTGATGAAAATTAGGGTAAAAGAATACCATTCATTACTGCTTTAGATCAGTCCTGATACCATTACCAGCATATTAATATCATGGTAATTTTTCGAAAATTTCAACCCTTGGAAAGCCAACATTTCCATACATTCCAGAAAATTTCTGTAGTCTGTTTTAAGCATAAAATGATAGTAAGAATGGCATAAAAGAAAAGTGATTATAGCAGTGTCTGCAGACCTCCTTAACTCCCCGCAGGCGCATAGTGTTTTGAAACAGAGATTCTACATTTTTGGCGGTAACGATATCCCTTTCTATCACTTGTTGGTTTTAGAAATGCGTGCCACTAACTCCTTTTAAACGTTTGAATTTAACGTTGTGTGCTACGTAATTTCCTAACCAAAAAGTGATAAGGGGATATGTATGCTGGCGATTTTCGCGTTACTCGGTAAGATACCTCATATTATTATTTTAAGGGGGTAATATACTGGCAGATTTGACATAATTCACGGTGATATAATTCTGGAAAAAAACTAAAAGCTTATGAGAAAACCGAAAATGCTAATTTTGTAGATCATAACATCCTTAAATCTTGCGAAAAAGTATATCACAAATTAAATTTTGACATTACAACCAAAATAGTAGGTACAGTATGTAACAAGGTGAACATTTTCAAAATTTTCAAAATCTATCTCCTCCCAGAAGGAATATCCAATTGAGCTCAAAATTTCCCACAGATCACGTAACGGTAGTATATAAATTTTTTTATGGAGAAGCTTTTTTCGATCTTTTTTTTGCAAATTTCGAGCTAGAACTTGAATAAGTGATTTTTTTGGTCATTTTTCCGGAAAATTTTCCGAGAAAAAAAAAGTGCTTCGATTTTTTCGAAAGTAGGCTCAAAAGAAAGCCAGTGAACACTGAAATGAGAAAGTTGGCTTACGTCAAGTCGTATTTTTGAAGTTTTTAGTGGTCAAATTCGAGCAACAACGTTATTTTTAACTTCATCTTTTACAAAATACTTAAGATATTCTAATGAAAAAAATTGCGAAAATTTCGAAAAAATTTTTTTTGATGAATTGGGGTTCTTAGTACACTTAATTATCACCCCGTATCAATTTGGAGCATTTTTTAATGGCCTCAAGGGCCTTCCATTTAATCAGACAGATATACGCCCCTAAGCATTTGGTTACCGGGATGCAAACCGGGTTTGTGAATCCATTTTCCGGATTTGTACAAGATATTTATCAAAATTATTTTTTCTAGTCTTGGTTCCAATTACTTGTTTCATTTCACAAAAAACATACCGGGGAGGGAGGGCATACATTTCTGTGTCTGATCTATGTTAACGGTCCGAACCATACGGAACCCCGATGTCATGATATAAGAAAAGTGTTCATTATCAACATATCCCTATCCACTTTTGTTAATATCCCGGCCTGATCTAGGAATGTAGTGTGTTTTAAGTAGAAGGAGCCGGGTATATTAACAAAAGTGTGAATAGGGGATATATTTCTTATTATCTTAAATTACAATTCAGTCTAATTTTGCCTATCAATTAAAAAAAAAAATTAAGCGAATAAAAAAGGGCATTTAATGGGGATAAGAAGGAAAAAGTCGCGGAAAAATACCTCGCAGTACAAACAAAAGTGCAATAATAATATGAATTTAAGGGAGTTGGGCGTCGATAATTGGGTTTCCTTTTACACATTTTCAAGTGAAGTTTTCTCGAGAAACCTGGCTTCAAAGAATAATAAATTATTTTTTTCCAAATACGGTAGTACAAACTATAATCCGTGTGAGCACAGAAAAAAACAGTTATAAAGGTGACTGTTCAAGCGTCGCCGTATAACAGAAAGCAAGGTATTTAGAGTTTCAAATTTTTTTGCATAAGGAAGTTCAAACGATATATTTTTGCATTCGACATTTGAAATATTCTAGAATTTTGATTTTTTAGTTCTAGAAATTTACTGATAAAGCAAGTACATATACGTGATAGACAAGCCCACAGTGGTGGTTTCACACATTATTTTGGTAATTGGAATCGATGACAGATCTTACCTATGTCATTGTTTTTTTCTTGATTTGATTTATATATCCCTTTATCACTTTTTTGGTTAGAATGCGTAGCCACTACTCCTTTAACGTGTGATTTTAACATTGTGGCTACGCATTCTAACCAAAAAGTGATAAAGGGATAATAATCAATTAAAAAATTATTTTTAAATAGGTTAAGATTTTGATCGAAAAAATCACATTTTTCAATAAAAATTGGTTATTTTCCCTATAAAAAGAGATTAGGTAACTTTGAATATTATTTCTGGGTCGAATACTCATCAAGTGACTCTGTGAACCAATATTTAATTTGCTCGATTAATTTTAATAATAAATATTTTCGTGAAAATACTTAAAATTTGAAAATTTTGAAAATATCACTTTTGAAAAAAAATATCTGTTTCCTGTATGACCAATGTATCTTGTGTTTTGAGTGTCAACCATGGCAAAACCACTTTCCTAAAAACTGGCTATTTTTTCCAAATTAAATTGACGCATAGGTCGATTTAATTTTTTTTAGAAAGTAAAAAATTGGAAAAAAAATCACCGGGAATCCGTAAAATTTGAACAATTCCAAAAAAAAAAAAAAATCACTTTTTTGAAATCCTTGCAAAATTCTTTATGATAAAGTATTCTTTTATTAAAGTATTCGAAAGGAGACAATCTACGAATGGTTTTTTTTTGCATATTTAGATGATTTAAAAAAAAACAATAGGCGCTCACCTTTATAAAGGTGTTGTGCCTCACACGGGTTAGGAAGTTGCCAGTTACTATTGCAGAGCATCTGATTCTTTAACCTACCGCATATGAAAAATGGTTTTATAGGCTCCCTAACAACTTACTAAAGCCTACTCCTCAATTCATCTTCTCATACATTTTTGTTCTTGTTATTTGCAATTCAACTTCCAAATATGAATGCGCATCTCCGAGCGAAAGCCCATTTTTGAGAATTTTGACCCTGGGTGGTCAAACAGCTTATTTGGGAGCTCACGCAAGAACCTACTCTCCTTGAAAAATATATAGAGAATTTTCAATTGTGCATCAATTCACCGCAAAGGCCTGGATTAAGGGTACGCACCAACCGTCCTCGTTTTTGCTAAGATTGTGTTGTTGACTCGAAAATGAGGGAGCTTTTGTTAGGGGCAAATAACAATTATGCAGAGGTTTAAAATACATAGAAAGAACAGAGAATAAATCGGTGACGCCAAAAAGTAAATTAATTAGAAGTTTTAAATTAATCAGAAATCTGATATTTGAGTACGTCGTCTTGTATCCTTTTTTTCACAGATGTACATTTTTATCTGATTTTAGGGTTTTCCAAAGGAAAGTTTACCTACGCTATTCCGCGAGTTTTTGAGAATTTTAAATTAAAATTTGGTAAACAATTCCTC
>SCLH01001957.1:0-54467 GCA_004367855.1 Oikopleura vanhoeffeni | reverse complement strand
TTGAAAAAAATAATTGCCAGCATGAGATTCCTTTGGTCAACTTTAGTCATAACCGATATTAATATATCATAAATTAATTCTTTAAAGGGCTAAAAAAAACCGACACCTACCCCCTTAAGTCCGGATCTTTTATGATTTTTTTCATTCAAAATATTGAATTTTGGTCGCTGCCTTACGGAGTGTGTACCTTATACTGTATATAATAAGTTTAATAAGTATAATAATAAGTTATACATTATAATTTCATATTCGTTTTGGAATTCCCAAGCACCAGAATTATTGAATGAAAAATTAAGTATGAGAAGAGAAAAAACACAGCAAATTGAAACATCGAAAATTTATGAACAAGTTATGAAATTAAAAAATAGGTGGTAACTAGGCTGTCACTCGTTGAGACCAAAACATAGCCTTAGAGGGGTATCAGAAATCCAAGGAGGCCATTCTATCTATTAATCATTTCTTACCAAAAAAAAATTGAAATAGGTTCTTTAAACTTTCAAAATTGTGTTCAAAATTTTTGAAAAGCCGGAATTTTAAACTGAGCGGAAACGACTGCATTTGAGTATCAAACGGAAGGGAAAAAAGTGTAAGACTTCTGGCTGAAAAATAAAATTTCAAAAAAAGGTTTTGTCCGATTTTTCATAATATCAAAATTTCAATTTTCGATGATGAATCATTATATATTCTCTGAAACCGGAAGTTGACGACAAAATTTTTGGTTCATTTGATACTTTTTGGAAAAGGGTTCAATAAAGCTGTGTGCCAAGTTTTATTAAGCGTATGTGAAAAAAACCCAACTAAGGCCTTAAATGACTCTAAGGCCTCAAGTGACACCTAGGTGCATGTACACAGAACATTCATATGCACTGCATTCATATTATGCAGTCAAAAACCCACGTTCGTTTTTAATTTTGTTAAAAAATAAGCCTCAAATCGGCCGAAGGGGGAATATAATAAAGTGCGATCAACTTTGGCCCTGACTCGACGCCTATTGACTCAAATATTTCATATCTGGTGGTTTCATATCTTTCTTGTTTCTACATTCAGCGCGAAAACGACAACAAAACTACGTTTTTGGCTAATTTTGCGTTGACCAACCCCTTAATAACCGCTGTTCGTATTTTTTTAAAAGACGTAATTTGACCCAAAATTTATGGGATAGAGTACAGTTTGATTTATTCTGTTCCGTTAAGTATATTTTACATTAATTTCGCCGAAAAATAGCTTTTCTCTACTTAAGGGGGTACTCAACGGTTTCTGACATTTTAGATTGGGGCTCAGAACAAAACGAAACAAGTTTTAGAAATTCTGGAAAGCCTAAAAGGAAGATCTATCCTTTTGCTTCCGACCAAAAGTAAAAACAGCACCACAGCACCAAGTGGGAGGAGAGTTCTAGAACACTGATTTTGACTTAATGGAAATTGATTACATTTTGTAAGAATAACAATGACTACTAGGTTGACAGTTATCGGAAATATTTAGCGAAAATTTCGATCGGACTTGTTCTAGAATAATGAAAAAACTGTAATTTCATGATATTTTAGAATTTGTAGCTCAGTTTTCTCAAAAACGACTCGGTACAATTTTTTTTAAATTTGGTATTATTAGGAGAAACATGTCTTCTCAATTTCTAGTGCAACGTGTACCTTAATGTGTAACTTTAACTAATGTGTACTTTAAACGACTTTTTATACGAAAAAACAATTATAGACGTATTTGGAAAAATAATTAATTATTTCTGAAGCCTTTCTCAGAAACTTCACTTGAAAATGTGTAAAAATAGCTCAATTGTCGTCGCCCACATCCTTAAAACGGTACAGTGACTGTACTACAGTCAACTGAAAAATGTCAAATTTTTGTGCAACTTATGTTTCAAGTTGTTGAGTTTTTTTCTCTTCTCATATAAAATTTTTCAGTCAAGAATTATGGTGCCTCAGAATTTCAAAAATGTGCATGTATTTTGAATAAAACAAATCATAAAAAACCCGGACTTAACTGGCATTTTGACTTGTCAAAATACTTATGTTAATTTTTTACATTCACAGGTTTGATCCTGAAGCATATATATTGAAAATAGACATTTATTATTGATGTCAATTTCCTTCGTTTTGATCTACAGGCTTGTTTGGTTTCGGAGTATTCCTGAACAACTCGGTTTTTATCATCACTTGACTCCGATCCACCGATCCGATTCCGATCCAATTGTGCCGACCCCTGGTCCAACAGCTGACTAAAAATAAAAACGCGACCTGTAGTTTGAGAAAAATCGGTACGTATTTTTGAGGAGATGGTATAAATCAGAGCGGAGTTGATAAATCCCTTTATCACACTTTTGTTAATATCTCGTCCCTGATAAGCAAATGCAGTGTGTTTTTAAGCAGTAGGGACGAGATATTTACAAAGTGTGATAAAGGGATAAAACCAGTGGTCGGCAGAAGATTTGAACAAGATTTTACACGTATTGCCGACCCCTGGATATAACGTATGAATTATGACTCATAATTTATTAGTCAAAACTGGTTGTTTTTTCCTCAAAAATACGGAAACTATTGGTTTTTAATTCTAACTAATGAATATGAATTTTTTGAAAAAATTTAAAAATCTTGTAAAAGTAATGAATATTGGGGCTGGGGAGGAGAAGATGACGATATGTACCGGCGAGTGACTGTTGCTGGAAAGTACAAAATTCGGCGTCCAAATTCTCAGTTTGCTCGTTACAAAATGATATCGCACGGTCGCGAATCTACAAATTCTAGAAATTTAAAACGAAGAAATTTGGTGAATCGGTGGAGATTTATTGCCTTTTTGAAAAATCAATGTTGGATGGAAGATGGGCTTAATTCCATGAATTATACGCTAATCGAAAAAATAGATGAAATGACACATATAAATATTACAGTAGACTGCTTATACGATTACAGGAACAGTTCAAAATTTCAGAATTATGAACTGTAGAACTGATAGGGACTGTTTTTGATTAAATTAGTTTGTTGGGAAATTGTGAATTATATCCTGATCAGAGTGAAAAAACAGTAAAAATGTACTAGACTGGCAAATAAGCGTCCCTGATCGGCCGACAGGCGGCTTGTACACTCACCCGTCTCTTAAACTCCCTATCCTGCACCAAAGTGACATCTCTTTCCATTTTTTCACTCTGAACAGGAAAAAGTTACAGTGTGTACGAGTGTATCTAAAACATTTCTCAAAAAATTAAAATTATCATCCTAAGAAATAATTAAAATTTAGTCGGACATGAGCTATAAAATCCTCATGAAAATAGAACTTTTTAAATTTTTTTAGTTTGGTGCGATTTTGCGGGAGATTTTTTTCGGAAGATCGTGAAGCCATCACAAATCGTTTATTTTTACAAAATATTCGAAGTATAATTTTTCATCTTTTAAGCGGCCACTACCCGCTCTCAAACGTTTAAAAAACGTTATTGTCATTTTGACCACAGAAAGTGCTGGGGTAGTTACTTGATGAGCTAAAATTATGTGTTCATAGATAACTTCTCATTTGTGTCAGAAATTGCCCTTGCATCAGTGCGGTGACATTGTTCTATTTTTCTAAACACTTAGCAAAAATATGCATTTTTTAATTTTGGCACCAAATTAAAAAAAAAATATGAAATTTAAATAAAAAGCTAAAAATATCAAATTTACAGATTACCGAATAAATACTATTTTGAACCTGTTAAAGAATGACTGATCGTGAACTTCATTTGATTTGATTTTCTAAAAACCCACCTGCCCACCCTAAACCTCTGTTGTGCAAACTTTTTCAACATTTAAATAAACCGCTATTAACAATTTACCGAAAATAATTATTACTTTCAAAACGTGAGCATGAATCATGCGGCATGATAGTCAAAAGTAGTATTTTCGATCCAAATGCGCTTACCTCATAATGGTTGATTTCAAAGAAAGGGAACACACTTTTTAGGAAATTTTTGAATTTTGAGAAAATAAAGTATGCATTTTGTTAAGCATCAAAAATGAGTCAGCGAGCCAAAATTTCAAGTCGGTCACATGTCTTTATTCTAGAACCTTTTTTATTTTCATCGTGAATGGCAAAAACTGCAAAATCGGGACCTCTTAGTAAGGCCCCCTGGTTTTATGAATAAAAAATCTAAAAGCATATATGGAATATTAAAAACAATTGCGTCGCCCTTTTGGATAATTTGTTAAAATTCGGTCTCAATAGCGGTAAAGAGCTAATGATTAAAAAAATTAGAAAAATTATCACTATTTTGGCATTTTCGGTCGAGAAAACTTGATTTTTCCAAAAATTATGTACTTCAGAGCGCGATTTAGATCATAAAAGTATATTTTCAAATCGCAACACAAATTCTGGTGAAGCTGATTAAAAAATAGGCTTTTTTTGGAAAAAATCTTTTTTTGGTGAATTTTTTAGATTTTTATCCATCAAGAAAGTTTTTTCAAGTTTATTTTTGGATCTTAATCGCGCTCTGAAGCACAAGAAATTCGTGTCACGAATCCAATAATTTTTGGAAAAATTAAGTTTTCTTTACCGAAAATGCCAAAATAGTTATTATTGGCATTAGAAACTTGGTATCTTCACTATTTCTTATGTAAATACTGTTTGCCACCTTTCTAAATCTCTTTAAAACCATTATAAGTCTTTTGGAAACTTAGTTTGTATTTTAAAGAGGATAAGGCGGTGGTATTTTAGTTTCCAATTTCCAATAATCTCGCTTTTATTGCACAATTGACTGCTGATGAATAAATCCGTCAAAAAAGCTTCAATACTTTTGTGAGTACAAGGGTAAATTTTGTTTAGTTTCAAAATTGAAGGTGTTTTGTGCAGTTTTAAAATTTTTTCTTATAAGACTTCTAAGACCGACAATAAAGAGTTTATATGCTCTGTAACTACACATCCGATCACATAAATTATTTTTGCAACGTACTATAGTATAAGCTGTAACAAACCTTCAATCCGGCCAAGCACATTTTTCCAGCTTTTTTAAATCAAATAATTATCATTCGAGGTTTCGAACAAAACTTACAAAAAGAATCGGCTCGACCGGATTAAGCCCGTTTAAGAGCCTGTAATTTTGCTAAAAAAATTTAAGAGATCAAATTTGTAGTCAGTGAGATAAATTACTTTAACGTCTTCGATCATTGCATGATGAATTTCACCGACTTTCCGAACTTGATGTCCGAAGAATGCGAGATTACCATCACTTTCGTTTTTCTGGTCGAATAAGGCTTGTTTAAAATTTAAAGATAAACTTTCAGAGTCTACAGTAGCCCCAATAAAGGAGATGCACGTTTTAAAATATACTTTTTCTGGTCAGTTCGTCACGGAGAATTCATTTTTGCCATTTTTATCATGTTTTATTAACATTTCTGTAATACGCGAATTTTGGATGAATTTTGGAGAAAAATGTCAGAATATCGATTTTTTATTAGTCACAATAGATTCATCAGACCCGATTCACGAAGAAATAATATTTTTGTTTTTTTTAATTTATCAAACAAAGACACTCATTTGTGCAAACAAATTGACATGTAGAACCCTCTGAACTCAGTGAAATAAAAGTAAAAGGGTTAAAATAAACTCAAAAGTTTTCGAATAAAGTATAAATTACGTCTGACAAATGAAAGAAACTGTTTAAAAATTCTCTAGTATCCAATGCATAACGAAGCTCAGAATTCAGCCAATCTCACTTTTTATTCTGAAAACTTTTCTAAAAATGTTTCGTATAGGTTTGTTCAATCTAATGCATTTTGGAACAGACAAAAAACTACGCCTAGCTTTTATTTCAAATGTAGCTGATAAGAACTTCCAATTATAGTATTACATATGCACAGTATTACATTTCCTATTTTTTATAAAGTATGAATAATCACGTGGGCCTGAGTCGTCAGCATAGTATAAAAAGGAAGAAGAGAAAACGAAAACCTTGATTTTTTTCTGGAGGAAAATTGTTTTTGATGATTTCGAAACAGTTCTCTAGCTAATAAAATGAAAATTCATTTTATGTCTTGGCAGTTTTTATTTAATTAGTCAAAAATTTTTTTTTCACTTAATTCTGTTCTTGATCAAAATTACTGAAACTTTCCGAGAGATTCAGCTAGCAAACGACACCGACAAATTGATATGCTTTTTTCAACCTAAGTGGATCTTGAAAATGAGGGTTATCTTTATAGCGCGTGTTTGAATCCCACTGATGTTCTCTAAAAGATTGTGTTCGTGATTGCTTTAGTGATTTCGCACCGATCACCTTTGGCGCTCCCAATATCAAACACCCTTGCCTATCATACCAAAGACAGTTCCTAAGACAACATTAGTGAGATTCGAACACGCGCTATAGAGATAGCCATCATTTTCAAGATCCACTTAGGTTGGAAAAAGGATATGAAAAAAAATAATAAAACAATTATTGAACGTCAACTTAATAATATCAGTGAGACCAATGGGCAACACCCATGGTTGTTACACCCTTCGAATGAGACCAATGGGCAACAGTGAGACCAATGGGGAACACTTTTTCGAAAGCTCGTGTGTTGCCCATTCGTCTCACCCACTGTATAACATGTGAGCAAATAAACAATAAATTTTTCCTGAAATGCAACTGCCCTATTTTCTTGCGATAAAGGTTTTAAATTTCAAGAACCAGTAATCTCATTCTGCCAAAAAGTTCAAATTTATTTTCAGGACTCTTATTTTCTGATCCCTATTAGCAGAGTGAATTAAAGAGATCGAAAGTCAAATTATTTCAATCGTAGAAATTTAATATTTTATCAATTAAGAAGATTTGAAATTCACGTAATTATTCAGACGAAATTTTGATCAATTAGATATGTGATTATCCAATCATTTCCCGTTAGATCTTTTTTAGCACATAATTGTTCAAAAAAAAATGTATGGACCTTGTATCAAGGATCACAGACACGTTTAAAAACTATTTTTCTATGAAGTTCATTTAATGTTTATAGATAAATGAAAAAGTACAATTTGTTCTGAATTTTTCAGAGACCAAGAAATTTTTTTTGAAAATTGTCAAAAATCCGGGCTTGTCATTGGTCGGAAATCGACTAAATCAAACTGAAAAACAATGGTTTCGGGAGTGTTCTCATAAATCTTTAGATTCCGATAAACTTACGCTCAAAATTAATTATAACATATTTACTCAAAACCAGCTAAAATTTTCAGAAATATGTCAGTAAAAAATCTATGTGATTTTTCCCGCTTTTGCTCTTTAGCGCCAAATATATTTTGCCGATTAATCCACGGATTTCGAGTCATAACAAATTGTCAAATATCATATGACAAAAATAAAAAACAAATTCATTCCATTATTGGGAAATTCATTTTAGAATACCTAAAACACAAACCTTCAAATTTATAAATTTTACTTCAACTTTTACTCGCCAAGAAAACAATGGAATTATTTGTGTACATTATTCGTGTATATTTTTATTTCTTTTTGACGATCAGGACTCCTGATTCAGGAGTTATAAATTTTGAAAGTCTAAAAAGGGACTGATCTAATAGGTGCATGTTGTAGAGAATGTTTCTGCGGTCATTATGAGCATTATGATTTTTTGGTTTTGCGTTTTTAATGAACTTTTCGCAGGGAGTGAAAATTAACAAAAATAAAACCAAAGAAGAGTTATTCAATAGAGAAATTCTTGACAACAATTTGAATTTTTGGGTCACTGTCTGATGCAATAGTCAGTCAAAATCGCTCAAAAAAGTTTAGCCACCGGAAGTGACATTGTCGGAAAAAAATGATGCCAAAATATCCACCATAAGCGGCTTTCTGAAAACGATATAATAAACCGTGCTCCATGAGCACATTTAAGACCATAATTTAAGGCCATTTTAGGCCATTATATGGCCGTCTATGGCTGAAATTGACCGATGGTTCAAAATAACCGGTTCAAGAAAACCGCTTATGACGCATTTTTTGAGAATCGAAATTTTAGAATATATCACTTCTGGTACTGGCGGTTTAACTCACCGGTCGATTTTCATCATAATGAATCATTCATGGTTTTAAAAAATTATCTCCATGGAATAATTTTTTTGACTTGGACTCGGAGATCATCTGTTCGACATACCGTTTATGATTAACGGTATATCTTTACGTACTTAAAAGTTTGATCGAGAGTTTTATGGATAATACCGTATATACTATATATTATACGGTATTATCTGAAAAACCCTAGTTTAAAGTGCGAACAGATTATAAATATGTCTTTTAAGTTGACGGGATTATTGAAACAAAATATTACGGGACAGCAAAAGATTCACAGTTAAGATTTACATCTAAGCTGCCCAGTCAAATTTTAGTCGAAGACAACAATTTTCTATAAAATTGTTGCGATTGCAAATTCAGGTAAATGGAATGTCAAAAAGAGTAAAAAAAACACCCAAAATGTTGACAAAAAATTATTTCGGCTCTAAAATTTTTGGCATCAACTTCTAAGAAACTAATCGATTTGATAGTCTATTTTTGTAAAAAATAGTTTCCCAATACACTGCAATTTTTACACTTCAAATGCAATTTTGATAAACGATTTTGAAAATATCACTTAAATTCTGGACAAAAAACGTTTTTCGGCCTCAGATACGGCTCTTTTTAACCCCTTTTGAAACTGTCGGGGGTAAACATTATATTATTGTTTCTAATGCTATCATTTAATGCTTTCATTTTGAATAACTTTTCTTCTTGAATTAAAATGCGGCGGATAATCAATCAGACTCAAATTGTTGATACTCAGTAAGCTCTAACAGTTTGCGGTCGTTTTGTTTCAAAAAATTTCCATTTTGGGCTAAAATTATGAAGAACTAGGTCTTTTAATCAAAAACGTCTTCATGTTTGATGCAAAAAAAACGCTTTTTCGAAAGATATTGAGTTTCGATAGTTATATAATTTTCTCAGAAGAAAGCGCAAAATGTAAAATAAGATTACATGATAGGTAAAGCAGGATGAAATAAGATTATTTTATTTCGGAGAAACCAACTATTTAAAACGTGTTACTTCAGATAAGTAACTGGTTATACGGTTATAAGTTATAACTTATAAATCTCAAATAGATACTCCTCAAATAATTACATTATACCTTAGATAGTCAGCTTTTCAAATTCAAGATATATTTTAGTCCACGTTTTACTCCCTAAGGTCACTTGGGGACAATCTAAGGGTCAGTTTAGATTTTTGTGACATTGATTCACTTTAAAGTGGGTCTGAAGCGAATAAATGCCTAATTTGATGTGACCGAGATATCGCGATTTTTCCTATTTTCAGTATTTAATTATTTTGAAACAAATGCCGAGTCGGTAATTTTTGGTTAACCGATTTTTATTAGTACAATTAACACAATTTTGTAAAATGAATTAAGAATTTTAAATTTATGATTTTTCGAAAAAAACTCGATTTTTTCAAAAAATGAAAATTAGAAAACAGGGATGGCCGTATCAATGATGATGATTTATCATCAAATTAAGCGCCTTATTAACTTGAGTTATATCAGTTTTTTGGTATGTATACTCTGGTAAATGGTGTCATAGTATACACTTTCTGAGGATATAAAAAAAATTCCAAGTACAGGGTGTAAGGTTTTTTACCGTTCTTTTTCAACTTGGTACACTTGATTTCCCGCCGTTTTGAATTGGTTGTCAGACGAGTTTCTCAGATTCAACCAAATCAAAACGGCGAAATCAAGTGTAACCCAGTTTATGAAAAAAGAAGGGAAAAACGCTTACACCCTGTATTTTAATCACCACTGAACAAATTTTTTTGAAATAAAGAAAAAACATTTTCTAAATATTTGACTATTGTTTCTTATATAAAAAAAGTAAGCGTATTGAATTTTTGTTCGCGATTCTGCATTTTAAGGCATTTCTAAATACCAGAAAAAGTTCACAAATACCTCCAAAACCTTGTACCAGTGAGTATGTCAAAGTTTAAGTTTCTACGGGCTCGTTTGCTCTTCGCGGCACATCTGCCAATTTTTTTCTCGTAGACCATCAAAAATAGACTTGAACTGAAACCACATGTTCTTTTTTTCAAGTACAAGGTTTAGTCAGAAAAACATGATGGAAAAACATAAATTAGTTACAGTGTAATGGTATTAAATATTTAGCTTCCTCGTTCACAAACTAAGTTCGTCAAACTTGAGAAAAATATGTTAACATGCAAATTCAAATCGCCAACTTGCCCGAATTTGTCAAAATTTCAGCAGGGAGTTAAGTTGGATCAGTAACGTTACTAATGGATAACTAGTTTACCTAGGCCCGCATTAACCCTTGGACTAAGACCGCCCGAATTTAGACTTAGACTTCAGTCAGTGCACCTGTTTTTATTGTAAAGTATCTTCAAATTTTTTATTAGAATGTAACTGTCTTTCGGATAATATTTTTACCAAGGTCACTCAAAAATAAAGGGTTCTTAAATCGAAAAAACATGGTTGAAAAATATGGGCTGAGCTGAAAGATGATTCTTTTAGACTAATCTGCGATTTGTTGGCAAGTGTTTTGAAGTGATTCTATAAAATACTTTGACACGTTCCGTTTGAAATATGATAGTATACGGTATATTGTATATCAGGGTTGTAAAAGAGATGGCTTTTGCGTGGGTTTTCCATCCCTTTTTTTTTGTAGGTTTAAGCAAAATATAGGCAAAAAATGCGGATGAGGATAGAAAATCCGGTTGGGGATGATCACTTTTACAACCCTGCTGTATCCCTTTATCACTTTTTGGTTAGAATCCGTAGCCACAACTCCTTTTGACGTGTGATTTTAACGTTGTGGCTACGCATTCTAACCGAAAGTGATAAAGGGGTATATGTATTACTTTAAACTGATGATAGTTATGAAAAATCGGAAATGTACATTTTGTAGAGAATTTGAAAAAAAAAATTTTGTTCGGTCAGAACTTTGAAAATTTTTGAAAAAATCCAGGTTTTTGATTGGTCAAAAATCGACTTTCTTCAAATGGAAAACTAGGGATACAAACGTGTTTTTAAAAGTTGTGAAATTTCGACAGTTAAAAAATTAAATTTTTTCGTTCAGTATTCGAGAAGATATAACTGTTTAAAATAAGGCAAAATGTCGATTTTTTGAGAAAATTGTCTCATTTTGGCAAAAAAATTAGAAATTTGTTTTTGCGGACGTGCTCTAAATACACTCAAACGTCAGCTATTACATAGGCGCACATTTTCTATGGAAAATATATTTCAAAAAAGTTTCGGCAAATATAGTTAGGGCCAATAAAAAAGACAAAAAATGTGAGTTTTTTAAGAAAAATAAGTTCTTGCGGCCAAAAATACCTAGAAAATGTAGTGAAATGACACTTAAATCGAAGCTTATTTAGGAGAAGCAAAGAAGGTTTTCTCTAATTTTTTTCAATTTAACAGAAATCCGCCCACGCAAATCGAAATTTTAAAATTTAAAATGGCATTTTCGATCAAAAATATTGAGATTGGGAATTTGGCCAGATGAAATCAAATTATCACCATTTCTCAATTGACCCGCCTATCTGTTAGTATTAAGAATCCAAGGTGGTCGAAAAAGTCCGATAACAGCCTAGGTATATCATACAAATTCAATATAGGAAAACTGATGTTGAAAAACTGCGACAGTGTTTTTTGTGTATGTTTGTTTTGTCAAAACAGTTTTGACTGAAACTTTTCTGATGGGTACAAACCTCAAGATACTTGCAGCCAATCAATAATCTGAATGTCAGAATAGGCCAATGAAATCGGCTCAAATATGGATGGCTACCCAATAATATTCTCGCTTCTCACAGCATTTTAATTTGAGTATTCCATGAAAAAATTTTATTTATTATAAAAATAAATTTAAGCAATCAAAATTTGCAATCAAAAATTTTTTCATCATATTTTTTATTTTCTTTGAAATAACTTTTGATTTATGATATCGATAACGCGACTTCAAGGTCGTTATTTGCTAGATTTTTGGCCAAAATTTTTAAATAATTCGGCTTTTGAAAACAACACATCCGATTACATTCTTGGATAGCTTAATCTGAGCACAAATATTTTGTTAACAATAAAATAAAAAACTTGGTCTATCGGACCAATTTTTTTATTTTTTATTCTGAAATTTTTGAAATTTTTTATCTATTAGTTCTTCTAAAAAAAATTGGAATCAATGGTCGGATTTGGACCAATTTTCGTATCTTATTATTAACAAGATATTTGAGCTCAGTCTGAGCTATCTAAGAATATAATCGGATAAGTTGTTTTCAAAAGCCGAATTATTTAAAAATTTTGGCCAAAAATCAAGCAAATAACAACCAGGAAGTCGCGTAATCGATATATCTAGTCGGACAAAAGTATAATGCAGGCCAGATACTTGTGCATCGTTTCCGAAATAATTTAAACTTGTAAAGACAACTGCGACCTTGTATCACGTGATATGCCGAGGCTTGCTTTTCTCACTAAATTTTCTAAAACAACAAATTAAATTTCTAGAATTTGAAATAAAGGATGCAAAAATGTAACTCTTCAACTTTATTATGCAAAAGCAACTGGAACTTCAACTACCTTGAGCTTTCTGTAAACAGCGTCCAAAGTAGAACCACTATAGTGGCTCTGGTGCTTTGGCAGAACTTTTTTTCTATGCTCACAATGGTTAATAAAAATTTAGTTAATAATCAAGAAAGTAAACTTGATTATCACCTTACGGTAAGGGCCTCACCTACATATTATATTTTTTTATAAAATACTGAGAACTGTCGTGAAAGTTTAATATGTCTACCAAGCCAGGCTGGTCCAGCCTTCGTATTGAGTTTCTCTATATTTTTGATAGAGAGTTTTAGTTCTTAAAAACTCCGTAAGAAATTTAATATGTCTTAATAAAACCTCTATTTTTAAACGACATCTGATTAGGGTGTCCTAATCAAAAATATCCTCGAACATGTTACGCCTTTAAGATAACATAGGTATAGGTAGCAGTACAATATCCTTACTAAAATACTTGACGACCCTAAAATTTATTTTAATTGTTCAGTTGGAGACACTGAGAGCCAGGGGTCCGCAAAATTGAATAAGATCAGTTGAAAAGGATCGGATCGTAAAACCAATCCGACCAAAAAATTATAATGTGCTGAGTCAGCACTGCCAACCCCTGCTGAGAGCCAAATTAACGTGTCCCAGTTAAAAGTAACTGTTCAAGTTCAGTACGTTACAGTGAAGCCAAAGGCTAGTATTCCAAAATTTACAAAATCTAAATACTCTCTTGGAAGTAACAAATTCCAAACTAGTCTCGGACACCCTACGGTAGGCTCCGATCGCCAAATTGAATAAATATAAATTGAGCCCTCTCCGGATCCTAGAGCGCCATCGAAAATCCCAATAAATCTTATTTACCTCCACCAAAAACCGAGAACCTCCACCAATAAGTACTAATTCTTATTTACTATTTATTGTGAAAATAAATCAGCAGATAAAATATCAAAAAAACAAAAAAGTCTTCAAAAAGAAAGTAGCCCACATTTTGGCAGCGTGAGATAAAGGTAAGACTAGAAAATATTCTGAATATATCAAATTGCAAGTCAACGGATTAAAGGATAGTCAAAAGACATAATCACAAGAATCTTAAAAAACGTTCAGAATATACAATCTAAAATTATTTTAAACGTGAAAAAAAGTGAAAAAAAAGAGATTAGAAAATTTTGATAGTAAAAAGACAACTTATGGATAGAAAGGTAATAAACGATTAATAAGATTGTACTTTTTTTTTTGTGTCATTGTGAATTGCTCTGATAGTCATGAAAGTATCACAAGGACTTAAATTTTTAAATCACAGAACTAGGTACATTCTGAAACGAATTTATCCCAAAAATAATTTTAAAATCGAGATAATATTCGACTAATATAATAAAGAAATTCCATGAAGAAAAAATGATTTTTTTGAACCAAATATTTTTGTGTAAAACTCAAAATTGTAAATTTTGTTCAAGTCAAACGAATTCTAGTTAAGAAGTCCTAAAAATCATTATTGACAGAAATCATTGGGGTTATCATCATAAATTATCATAAATGTTTGCTATCAATTTATGAAACAAGGTTAATTTAAAAATAAGTATTTTTCTATCGACTGGCACCATCATGCATAACCCATTATCACATGTTTGTGCCAATCCCGGCCCTCCTACTAAAAAGACACTAAATTTGCTAATCGGGCCGGGATTGGCACAAAAATGTGATAAGAGGATAAATTCAAAGATTATGTAAGTTTCAAGATTGTTTCAATAAATGTTTCAAAAGAATTCAATTAAAACGCTGCTGTTACACGTAGGTGCTTGCAAAATTTTACGATTTGATTGGCGGATAGTAAATTGCGCAAAAATCAAGAACGGAAGCAAAAATGTGACACCATGTATAAGTAATACGGTATATCAGAAATAAGTGATGAAACTCCAAATTGTTTTCAAATGAAGATTTTTACAAATCCGTTACTTCGTTTAAAAAATTGAGCAATAAATTTCATAAAAAACTCGATTTCGAACGTATCTCGAATCCGAAGTCATTCATTTGAATACACAAGAGCGTTTCAAACACTGAGGGCAATGAGCAACACTTTTTGCCAAACGCTGCGTTTTGCCAAAAGTGTTGCTCATTGCCCTCAGTTTGTGACAATGTGAAAATGTCAGGTTGAATATTATATGGTAATTGTCCTCATAAATAAGTGCTCATAAAATCCAGTGCTCAATTCTGTTTAGGGAATGTTTTTTAATGATTTGAAAAGACCCTACATTATTGCAATGGATTTTCATGGAGTTCTCATTGACTCTGCTTGATTTGAGTTGGTGGTAAAAAGTCAAAATTGATAGTTTTTATTTTTCACGTAGTAAAATATTTTTTTTAGAAAATATGATATATTCATGTAAATTTGAGCAGAATTTAGAACAAAAAAGTAAATCTGGTGATTTTTTTCGATGAAAATTTGGGTAGTAAATCCACAAAACGAAATTTCAAAATAAGTTATTCCGAATTTGACAAATTTTCATACGAAAAACTCAGGCTTTAGTTAATAAAAGCAATTGAGAGTTCAAATAGGACCATAAAAGCACCAAACTCTCAACTGTTGAGTTTAACACCCTCATTGCCAATCAGCAGACGTAAAATTCATTTCAATATGGAGCTTTCCAAGCTTGCAAAAATATACAATCCTGTTACTAGTTGAGTCTTCTGTTTTGTATGGTCTTAGCTGGACTAGCTCTCTGATCAAATCAAAAGGGGGGAGGGGGAATTGCCTTATGAATCATAAGTTATGATCAACACAAATTTCGCGCTTATTATAATTATTCCATCTTCCAAAAAATCTGTTCAACCAAAAAATATTTCTCGCACTTTTGATGATGGCTGTTAGCCGAAACGTTAAATAAATACCATTTTTAAGGAAAATCAAATGATTTATTATTTTTCACAACCAATACAAGAATATAAATTACTTTGAAAAGTAATAAAAATCGGATTAATAAATTAGTGTGTCTTTTCATAATCGAGTATTCTCAAGAAACTATTTTTTTTTAATTTTGGTTCAATCCAGGTTAATTTTATACCTATTTTTTAGTTTAAAAAAAAGTTAAGAACAAAATTTCATAAGAGTTAAGAAAACTCGTTTATTAAAAATAGACAATCTTAGATAGTTAATATTTTGTTAAACCACGGGGAGTTGAAAAGACGCCAAAAACGCCCATATCATTTTAAGTCATAATAGGAAATTTAGTAGACGAAATATTATTTCAGAATTTAAAAGATTATTTATTGGACTGAATTATCATAATAGATCGTTTTATTATCTCAACTGATCCTAAAAATATAACAATAGTTAGAAAGGGTCGGGCGTATAGGTGAAACGTTTTTGCAGATAATCTTAACCCATACGCCTGATTTTCACATATATACTGAGTATATTATACTCCTGTATACGCCTGAAATCTTGGAAAAATAATTTTATTTTCAGATGCGTGGGTTTTTGCGTTGGCTAATGTAGATTTTTTCGCAGGTTTCGTCTATATGCCAAGGGCATACTACCCTAGGTTCTAAATTTTCAGATTCAGTTTTTGGTCGGGAGCACTATATGCCTATATATGCACTATATATGCCCGACCCCGCTGTATACTCAAATTTATACTATAATTTAACGTAGTACAGTGTGAATTTATTTCATTAGTCGGTCTTTTTTAGAATAAATTTACTGATCCCTGAAAGTTACCTATAACTTTTTTTTATTTTGTCATTTTAACTAGAAATAGGCCTATAATATAAATCGCGGAAAACATAAAGAATGTCAAAATTGAGTAAGACGCATGATGATTGGCTCGCGTTCAATAATCTTATGATGATTTTCTTCCATCTTACTTTCGATTGGTGGGTGTCGTAAGCTAGCTGAAGATTGAATCGCTTCTCAAATCTGACATGCCGTACTCAATATCTTATTTATAAACCGGAAATCAGTACTTATTTTAAACTTTTAAAGTTTAGTATTGGTTTTGGATTTTTGAGACTCTTTTCGAATCTGTCATAATATACGTAGGTTGAGATAGTTAGTCGTGCAGTTAGATATGCAGTAAGTGTTGGCAATGCGCAACAGTGAGAGCAATGAGCAACACTTTCGAGCCAAATTTATGCGAAAAGCTTGTGTGGTGCCCATTGCCAACACCCACTGTAGTTGGTCTTTGTCTGAATTCAACATTTATAGCATGTAAGATTTTTGCTCCTATTTTTCCAATTTGGATTACTTGCTATTCGTCAATGAGAACGATCAATTTTGGAAAATACCTACGTCTTTTCCAGATTGAACCAATCAAAACGGTGGAATTCAGATTTGTCCAAATTGGAAAAATAGGAGCAAAAATCTTACATGCTGTATGTATTTGTAAGTTTTTCGTACGTCCAAATCTGATTTAAGAATTTCGGCCAAGTTTTAATCTACAAATCCAATGCGACAAAAACTTGATTTTTTTAGTGAACGTAATTTCCTAAAACATAAGTTAATAATTTAATAAATCCATCATAAATCCACATATCATGTTTATGAGCTTAGAAAGCCTAAGTATAATTTCTAGGTCCAATTTTAATCAGTCCTTAGATCATCACTTAGATCATAACACGTTCAATTCTAAAATCAGATTTAAGGGGGTACCGTTCACAATAATATTTTGCTGAAATTTTGGAACTAGACTAAATCGGTCATAAAAATAACAATGAGCTGTGGATCAAATATTAAGCATCTCAAGTTCGCCCGCCAGTGGTCGCTGAATGTCACTTGAATGAATGTATAATGACTATAACCCTTTATCACCTTTTGCATGATCTGAGAGATGTGGGCTGAAAAGAAGAGAAAGCGGCCTCATGAGTGGCTAGAAGGAGTCTTAGGAGTGTTAGGATTGGCTCCCTCAACCCACATCTCTTAGATCATGCAAAAGGTGATAAAGGGATAATGACTTTAATAGACAGTTTTTTTTGGCAAATGCTTTATTACAATAAACTCTTAAATCGATTCAAAGGTTTAAATTTTTTTCTGCTGTATAAAAACAACAAAAGAAAAACTTAAAATAATAATGACGTAGATTTCAAAGTCACTGCATCGCTTCGAAAATACCATCAAAAGCTTTTCTCGTATTCAATTTTCAAATGACGGTATAAACAACCAAGGCTTAATTATGTACAGGCTTGACTGATGTCTCTGAAAATTTAATCTATTTATTTTAGTTTGAAAAAGGGTAACTTTTGGATGATCTGATGCGAGTAATTATTTTATTTATTACAATTGTTTCATCAAAAGCAAGCAAAAACGGCTGTCCAGAACCATTCAGTTGGTATCGTATCTCATCTCAAACTTTGACATTTGTTAATTGTACAGGAAAAAGTCAAAAATCCATATTCAATAATTTTTTCACATAATTTTTGTGGTCTGAAAGTTTTTTCATAAATGGTCTGACAATTTCCGACGATTTTTTGTAATTGTCGAATCGCAAAAATGACTTTTAGCTTCAAATAAAATTAAAGAAAAAGGTCCTCGCGAGCAATTTGGAAATTTCGGACAGAGTAAATAAGATTGATTATTTAAGCAGTTTTTTTGAAATTTAAATATAATTTGTACTTTTTGACAAAATGGCAAAAAACATCAATTTGTTTTTCTCACAAGTCAGTTTTGTTTATTTCTAATCGTTACGCATTTGGGAAATCGCTGTATTTTCGCAAGCTTTCAAAATAGTGAGGTTGTTTTACAAATTTCCGGATTAAAATTTTTTTATATCTTAGAATAATAATTTAAATTTCTTCGAAATTTGTTGAAAATATCAAAACGGAGACTAATTTTCGCATGCGATTTTGGAGTTTTAAATTTGATATTTTGACTTGAAAAAGCTGATAATGTGACGAGTTTATTTGATGAAAATTCTGAATGTCATATTTCTTGTAAACATAATGCGACACCAACTGTACCAGCTGTGAAATGTGCATGCAACTCAGAAAACTATTGCCGATGGCTGCCCCATAGAAAATTTCAAACTATAAAATGTTATGGCGGGGATAGGAAAAGGTTTTACTAATAAAATTCATGCTAATTTTCGGAAACAAAAATTACAAAAAAAGTTTTCAAATGAAAATCACTTTGAATAATGAAAAAAAATTATTTCTGGTCACAGAATTCTCAACATATTTTCACCTGTGTTCGAACTACGAAGGAGAAAAAATATTTTTTGGGAGTATAAATATTTCTTATTGTTTGACCAAAAATTTTTAAAATCTTGAACAAATTTTACTTAAAAATTTTACAACAAATTGATTTTTGAAAAATTCTATAATTTTTTTGAGAAAAATGTATAGTTTTAAAATTTTTTCGAAATTTCAAATAATTTTACATTATTTCCAAAGTAAGAAAAATTTCGAAAATAATTTAAATTTCCGGGTTTTTTTTCATTTTGTTGTCAAAATTTGTAAATTTCAAATATCAATTTAATTCTATAATAATTGAACGTTTTTTTCAAAAATATGAAAAATTTAAAAAATGTTTTAATTTCTGGCAAATTTCACATTTTTTGAATATATGAAAATTTTTAAAAATAATTTAAATTAAAAACTGTTTCATTGTTTCAACATATTTGAAAAGTTTTCAAAGTAATTTAAATTTCAAGATAGTTTCACTTGTTTTTCGAGAAAAATATTTCCTAGAAAATTACACGAAAATATGAAAAATTTTGTTGAACCTTGTACAGGACCGATTACCTAAAAAGTAACGCCCATGTAGAGATTATCCTTGGAGCTAAAAGTAAGTCAGATGGTCGAACTTGGCGTCGCTCAAGGCCAAAGGGTCTTAGCGGAACAAGTCAGCTTCGAATGACTTCTGAGGATGTCGTCTTTACAAAAGGCCACGCAGAGATTCTTCGCAATAAAGGTTTTAGAATCCCATCTCAACGGATTATTCAACCTACGGAAATCTTTGGCAGGGCCGTTTTGAAAGAAGATATAAGTATGGGTAAAAAATGGACTTTTTACGGCAAAAAAGGCGATTATGGTCAGAAAAATACGGCAAATCCTTCTCTTGAATTTTACGAAAACCCCTGGTTATCAAATCGAGAAAACTATGTCATTCCGTACTATGTCGACACCTCACATTCGATGTCAGAAAAAACTGAAAAATCTGTCGATGACCACTTAACCTGGTTCAACCTAGAATTTAATTCTTGCATACGGTTTGAAAAAGTTAACGAAACTGTGGCGAGAACGATTGATAGAAAATTACAAATTGTAGATGGGAGTGGTTGCTGGTCATATTTAGGCGCAATACCAGCAGATATGACCGGGCAAAAACTTTCTCTGGCTGATGGTTGTTATGGGAGAGCAAAGGATTAAAAAAATAAATTTTGTTTAAAACTATTCTTCCGGTGTATTTTTCAACTCTCCAAAGTAAAAAAAAAAATATTTCAAATTTTTTTTTAGGATTTTTGTTGGTTAAAAACCTCATTCTTAAGCACTACGCTTAAAACTACTACAATCAACTCAGGGCGCTTAAAAAAAAAGCTAACTTTGTTTCACGATTGATACTTATGTAAAGATGAGGCTGGTTGTATTTTGTACATAATATATTTATTACAGGTTTTTATGTAATCTCCTAAAATCAACCTATGTTTCTCCTTCCCAGAAATATATTCTCTCGAATATATTCTGTGAGGAGAGACATCTGTTGACAAACAGAATGTCTTTAAGAGATGCAGAAATGGCAGAATGTAAAATATGCATAAATAATAATGGTATGACACCCTGTAATCCACAGTCTACCCCCACTAAGATGGCACCCTACCTTAAAACAATCTTAAAAAAAAAGTATTTTTTTCTATTGTCATCTTCCTTAAAAAATAGACATATATATAACCAATTTTGAAAGAAAATACGTATTTTTGCTTTCAACCGCCCTTAAAAAATCTAAATCTCAAATTTTTTATTGAAACATTCTATTGATGCTCTCTATTCCCATAAATGGGGAATTTTTTATCATGATTCGGAAATCACCCCATCTTGGGTCGCGAAAATCTCTAGTATTTGACCAGTTTTCCCCAAAAGTGTGTTGTAAGCAAAAACGTCATCCTTAGTTTTTTTATCAGGGAGAGTTGATCCACCCCCAATACCCCCTTTTTTATTCATTATATCAATTTTCTCATTCCTAATGACGTTTTCCGGTGTACCGGTACAAAAATTTTTTAACAAAGTGTTTCCACTTTGATCTAAAATTTTTTGATTTCCTCATTTTCCAAAAATTCTGGCAAATTATCTGCCTTCTGTAATTTTTTTAAAAGTTCCAGTGGTACTATAGGTACCAAAACATCGGTATTTTGTCGTTTAAGTACCGCTCGTATTTGTCCTACACTCAATTTGATTTAAATATCTTCAAATTTCACCTTTGTGGTTAAAATTGGTAACAAAAAATGTTTATCAATAATTTGAACCACAATAAATAAAATGATATTTTGTTGCATAACGCTCTTTTTCATATTGTTATCTGCAACCAACCCACCCGACAACTTGTTAATATTAATGAAAAAATTAAGGAACTCTTTGGTAACTGCTAGGTTACCGTCCAATTTTATTATTGCTGCATCTAACCTCTCGTAAATCGGCTCGCTAGATGGATTGATGTCAAATTCTTGTTGATTTTCTGTTCCACTTAAAACACATGTTAATGTATTTGTGATTTTTTTTTAAGCTAAATATTTTTTTTAATCTTTAATGATATATTTTTAAAAACATTTTTAACCTTAAAATTCTATTTTAGTCCTTTTCAAAAAATTCTCTCAAAAATTTTGCACAAGTTACTTATCACCATTCGTCAATAAACTAATTAGTTTAAAAGTCGATTTTCGGCCCGGTACTGACCCTAGGTATGCGTCCTTAAACAGTAAATTAATCACTAGATCTGCTGATCACTAGTTTAAACACAAACAAAATTTCAGGCCATTAAAATTTGGTTATGGTTCTTTATCTACTGGTGATAATTAAATGCAGAAAAAAATTTACCCCCTTATAGCGCTACATTACATAATTATAAATTTTCTGCTATACCCGGATAAACCCGTTATTTTAAAACCATAAACTAATTTTATAAAAATTTTCAGGATTTTGTGAAGTAAATTTTTTTGTTCAAAAAATAAAAACGCGTAGGCGTTCAAAATGACGTCAAATAATTTTCAGTTTTATAGTTTTACAATAGGTTTGAATGAATTGAATTACCAAAATGCGTAGAATTAAGTACTCCGCCAAACGCAATCAAATAAAAGTTAAAAAAAATTAATTTTGAAATTGCAATCTTGAAAATGACGTCATTCATGACGCCCACAAAATAATTTTTGATATAAATCTCCAGAAAATTCGGCGATATTGGGCATTTTTGGCGATCGTGGGCCGGGGATATATCGGGTCCCCTCCTGTAATAAGTATTGCATCTTTGCGGTGATTTTGTATGTGATACAGTATGACTCATAATCTAGTCACTTCGGCATGGATTTTTTAACACAACCTTTTTCAACAAAAATATTTTTAATAAAGCATTTTTTATCAAAATTTTGTTGAAAGCAGTTTTTCTTCCAAATTTTCATTTTTTTAATCCTCAAAAGGTACCACTTTGCATGAATTTATGCATGCCCTTGGAATAGATCACGAGCAGAACCGGCCTGACCGCGACAATTACATCTCAATTCACTGGGATAATATTTTGCCTCAAAAAGTTCATAATTTCGATGTTTTGGCAGATGAAGAATGGACTGATACCGGTCATCCATACCAGTATAGATCAGTGATGCATTATGATAGTTTTGATTTTGCCAATTCTAAATCAAAGCCGGTTATGACCATCAAAATAGATGGAATAGACACTGGTAAACCCATTCGATCTCAGGTAAAGCAACTAAACAGCTAACAAGTATTTTTTGTCTCATTATTAACCCTTGGAGGCTAAAAAAACTTCTGTGGAGGCTCCAAAGCCTCATTTGAGGCACAACTTTGAGCGCTTATACTGTGATAACAACACATCCGATTGATCTCTTATTGGATTGTTGTGAAAACAGAAGGCCCAAAATTTTAAAAAGATTTATAATTTTTGAATTTATTTGTAGAAAATGCTTGTCAAAAACCACCATGTTGATACCATAGTCTACTGATTAAACTTGACTTTTAACGTTTTTTTTCTTACATATTCTGTTCATAGCCTGTTTATTAAAACATTTATCAAAGTATACCAAAGATTGGGATCAATAGGTCTTTATTTTCGCGTTTGCGTTTGACCAATAAGAGCACTGGATATCACTACTTTGATAAATAAAAGATTCGAAAATGAGTTCAAACGCGAACACGAAACTAGAGGCCTAGCCTAGGCAGCCTAGGAATCCCCTTTATAGAAATATCTGCATTTAATTTAAATAATATATTCGAATTCAGCGTGATCGACCAACTACAACGGATATTGCTCAAATATGTCAAATGTATGGTTGCCCTGAAAACTGTGGTCATTCAATTTGGAAATGTCAAAATGGAGACAAAATTTTCAAGAATCGAGTTTGTGACGGTGAAGCTGATTGTACCGATGGTTCAGATGAAAATAATTGTGATTTAGGTTTGAGATCGCAAAATGATAACTTACTATTTTACTGTTATTTGAACAAGGTTAATCACCTTAGGTTATAAGCCATAAGTTATAGCTGAAAGGGCTTATTAGTCTGGAAAAGTGACCAATTAATAAAATATGGATTTTCATTTCTGAATCAGTCTGTATTTAAAATAATTGATATATTTTTTTAAAACTTTTTTATACGTTAGATTATAGAACATATTTAATATTTTATATTCAAAATACTAGTTTTCAGATTTATAAAAGCAAAAAGCTCCGAAAAGTTGTTATTTAAAACGTTATTACTTAAAACGTAATTACTTGAAGTAACTTAATAAGAACTTTATACAGAATAATTTGTTTGAGCGCAGCATGCCCAAAAAATTTAATTTCTTTAAATAAAACGTTTTGACCTTACACAACACATGGTTAGGGGTAAATAGCTTTTGTGATGGCATGGAGATAGCATGATGAACATGTATATGAAAGATGAATTATAAAGACAATTAGTTGCCTGGGTCAGTGGAGACCTTCTTCACACTTCTATCTATACAATCTTCACCAACTTTCCAAAAATTAATATTCATTAACCAAAAGTATACTAAAACTTTTAAAGTTTGGTCAAAAAGACCACAAACATTCGATGTAATAAGTATAAACTATTCTTAGCTTTTTGCTTTGAGCAAGATTGAATAAATCTTTGTAATTTGAAAACTAGTATTTATAATCATATCCAAAAGATGTTATTAGCAAAACTTATTTGGGATTCGAAATGATACATTATTTATATAAAACACATACTCAGTTTTTGAATTAAGAAATTTTTTGTAAAAAATCGAAAAAAATGGAAGCAAATTTCAAAAATAACAGAAATTATAAATTGAATAAATGATGAGTATTATAATAACACTGTTATTGTCACCGATTTCATTCAAACGTTTACCTTTTCATATACGCGTTCCAAAAAAAATATTTTTTCCGCACAGGTTACATCTTCGATGTCGATTTTTATTTTTGTTGATCAGATCCTGCATATTTGAAAGATACAAACGTCGTCAACAATCAAAAACCTGAATTAAAGAATACGCCAATGAAATCGGCTTAAATTGTGGTTTATGTAATATATTGTATTATATCCCTTATTCACACTTTTGTGAATATCCCGGCTCTGATTAGGAAACGTAGTGTGTTTTAAAGAAGTAGGGCTGGGATATTCACAAAAGTGTGAATAGGGGATATCGAAAATTATCTCTACTCCTGCATTCTCACTGTGACGTCACAAGAAATGACAGTGACCAATGAAATCACAGGATTCTTGAAATAAGTCGACAATCGTGTCGATTGGACACTGTCTTTTCTTGTGACGTCTCAGTGAGAATGCAGGAGTAAGAAGAATCTTCGATATAGACTATATATTCAGCGTGTCCACCATTGAAATTGACCTATAGAAGTACTGGGTAGATAGTTCTAAAACTTCTTGAGGGCAAATAAAATATAAAATTGAAAAAAATACAAAAAAATATTTTGGTGGTCACGTGATCGAAATATAGAGATTTTTATATTTTCAGTATTTAATTATTTTAAAGCAAATGCCGAATTGGTTATTTTTGGGTGAACTATATTCTTAATGATATAAAACGCAATTTTCATGACACCGTAGTCCAAACCCGAGTCATTTTCTAACCCTATTTTCAGGATGTTGTTCTACTCTTCAGTTTGGATCAACTGTATATCGTAGTCTTGGAATGCATAATAACAAAGACTACTATTTTTCGGACGAATCTGAATTATATATTTATTTCCAGTCAGGTTATTGGCTATTTTCTAGGGTAAAAGGTAGTTTATCAGTCGTTTATTATGCCGTGGCGTCTGTTAATTGTGTTCATGATGTTCTTGATTTCAATTTTTATGATTGGGAATTTGCTGAATGGATAGAAGGAGCAGGACCTGTCAAATGCTTAACAAATAATCAGGTAAATTTAATTCTAGAGGTGCTATCGCATATAATAACTAACAAAAATACGAAGTAAGTTTATTTAAATGTTTTTTATCGAACAGTTGGGTAAAATAAATATACATGAAAATATTAACCAGGCAAAAAAAGATTTTTTCGTCAATTTTTGGAAATTTCTGCGTTCGAATTTGGATTTTTCAATTAGAACTTTCAAAAAAAACTTAAAATCTTAATTTTTCGTAAATTTTCGTAAATATTTTTTTTCTTGAAATCTGTGAGATATTATTACATAAGAATGGCAACTGAAAAGTTTTTCATAAGTACTCTCATATTTCTTACCGGCAATTTTGAAATTATATATTTTTTAGAATTTTTGGAAAAGTGTTTTTTATATTTTCCAGAGGTTAACCCATTGGATGATCGCGGGATGATAATTTTGAAATTTGAGATGCTATTGGCAATACGTGTTAGCAAAGTGTTTTTTTTGCAAAAATTTCTAATACACTTTTGAGTATTATACGCGCCAAAACCTTTGATCGTTATATAAAATTCAGAATAAAACTCAATTAAACTATTTTTAACCATTTTGGCCCATTTTTCAAAACAAATTTAGATTTCCAAGAATTTTTTATGTATGCTAGGGTGCGAAATGTAATTTAGTTTTATTGCACATTTACAACTTCGCATGCTCAAAAGCTGCGCATGGAAATTTTTAATACAAAAATTAAAAAAAAAATGAGGAAAAAAGCGGACTGGTACGCAAATCGAGTTTCACATTTTAGCAATCTAATAAATTTTCATGAAATTTTAGCAATCTCCTATGACCGACGCTTCATTTAAGGCAATAAAGCAAAACAAATTTGCATTTCCCACCCTACGGTAGACCCAATAAGCTTAGAGTGCATCCAAAAAAAAAGCATATGAAATCCGGCAACCACTTGCATTCTCTTAATTGGAGAAAAATAGTTATCATTTTGTTTTTTGTCTCAAGTCAAGTTGTTACAAATCAAGCAGGTTCATTTTGAACCCCAAATAATTTTTTATTTTTTTCAGGAGGACCATCTTGAAGAAACATCAACTTATCATCCCTCCTCAACTTTCAGTACAACTCCAACATCCTCTACCACCACGACTACCACAACAACATCTACAACCAAGCCAAACCGGAAATGTCCCGATCCTCCAGAAATCGACAATGGAATTTTGCACTGTTCTAGAATCCAAATGGAAGCAGGTACATTTTGCCAGCAAAAATGCAAAGAAGGATATTCTCTAGATTGCCAAAATCCAATTACCCTCTGCAATTTGAATTATAGGTAGGGTTCGAACCGGAAGACCCAGGGGCCAATGTGAAACGGGCAAATCAGTGCTTTAAAATATCAAAAATTTAATTTTCAGTTATTTATTAAACAGAAAGAAAGCTTCTCAATTTGCATTTTTGACCTCGCGCCGATAAGGCCATTGGCCTTAGGCCAAAGTCCGATAGAACGAAATATAATGATTTCTTTCAAAATGAGTCTCAAATTGGCCGAATAATTTTTTTCTTAATAATGAGTCATTAATATTTTGAAAAACATACGATTAAAATGAGATTAGATCCGCGCTCGATTTTTGTTTCGAAGTAGCTGAATTTCCTATGGGAAAAAAACTTAAAAAAATATCCGAAAATTTTCCCGAATTTTTTTTAAATATTTTTTTCTTTTTTTAAATTTTGCCGTACATTTATTTTTATTTTAGTTAAAAGTTCTTATTTATCACTAAAAAATTTCACCGGTCCGAACTCTGATTAAAGAGGTGAATTAGTATGGAATCCTCCAAAGCTCAAATGCCAGTGCAAACCCGTTGAAATATCGCAGTGTAACATTCTGGAACTTCCTGGTAATAATTCAAAACCGAGTTACTCTTGGCGGTGCGACAATGAGAGCGATATTGTGCCAATTGGCACAAAATGTCTGCCTGTTTGTGTACTGAGGCAAAGAATGGAGCTGATCGCCATTTGTGCAGATAATGTAGACACGATTACTTGCGGATCTGGCGGATGGAGCACTTACCCCAAAAGCTGTTCCTGCATAAGGATTGGATGCAAAATTTTTGATTTTCAAAGCGAAAACAATTTGTAATTTTTACAGTGGGTAACTAGTTAAGGGGGTGCCATAAACCCAGCAGACTGGAGTCGTTATAACTTACGAAAATAATAAGTCAATATATTTTTGTATGCTTATTATAGTTAGCTGAACCTATATAAATATGTTTCAGCTTGATAAAATTATTTTTATTCATTTTAAGAAAGATTTGAGTTCGAGTTTTTATTTTTGAAATCGTAAAAATTTCAAAAAAAATCAAACTATTATGAAAATTTTTCGCATTTTTTGTCTAAAATTTTTTTTGTTTTGTTTATTTAAATCTGTGGGTAAAAACCGAAAAAATAGCCACTTTTACTTTTTTCAAAAAAAGCCTACATATTTTCTGACAGCCGTTTGAAAGATCATAAAATCTTTATTTTTCATCTTTTGTAGAATTTTTTTGAAGTTTTATAAAATTTTTTTGCAAATCATGTCCAAAATTTTTAATTTATGGTTTTTCGAATTCCTTATAAAAAATGTGGTGGAATCATTTATTTAATTTTTTTTTATCTATTAAATCTTCAGATGTCAACTAATGAGTTAGGTCGCGGCGATTATCCATTTCTAACTCTCGAATTGAAAATTTTAACACCCAGCTGTCTACACTCGATAAGTGCCAATTCGGCACTAAATTTTTGAAATGAAATATGGTGGTAAAATTCAAAATTAAATTCGCCGAGGTGTTATAGCGTCATTTTTTGGAAGTCGGAACATTTTTTAGTTATCAAAACGCAATTTGAAGGTCAATTTTTATATCTCAAAAAAGTTGTTTTCTCTAGTTTTTGGCATTTTGACAATTTTTCATCGGAAAAAAAACCTTGATACTCGAAGAAATTTTTTAATTATGCAGAATTAAAACAAGACTTTTTTAGCGCATAACACCCGAAAATGTCTGAAGTTTATTACTATCTCTTCGAAATTAAATTCTGTAGTCGGGTTTAGTTGGAAATAGATGTACAGTGAAAAGTGTTTTTCTTTATTTCCCCAGATACTTAGTTTTGTTAAGAAATTGAAAATATAAACGTTCGCAAGAATGAACACTTTAATTGAAGAAAAAAAGAAAAAAATTAATTTTCACATTTTTTTCTTTCATATATCACTCTGAAAAAATGTACAAAATCTGCAGGACTTATGTCAGCCCCTTAAAAGACCTCTGATAAGTCGGAGCACCTTTTTTGGTCTTCTTACCCATTTTTTACTTTTGATATTTAATGGATTTCTAAAACAAGGGCGATGCTATTTGTTTTTTCTACATAATTTTCAAATATACCATATCCCTTTAACACATTTTTGCTCGATCTAGGATGTGCGGGCTGAGGGAGCCAATCCTAAGACCCCTCCTAGCCACTCATGAGGCCGCTTTAAAGCCCGCATATCCTAGATTAAGCAAAAGGTGTTAAAGGGATATACGAATCAAATAGGATTATTCAAACAGTATTATCCAACGTTTCGATTTTTTTTCATTTTCAAAGATGTAAATTTTTCGACAATTATTAAAAAACCTATAAAGATACTCATAAGAGTAACTTTAAATAAGAAAAGTTATGGCATTATTTTTTTAACCTATACACCACCTGGTGGTGCAAATAGTACTTTTTTGTATCTGGACACTAAGACTTCATTTAAACCAATAAATATTCTATTGGGGGTTATTTTCACAGATAAAATTTTCAACATAATTTTTTTTACATACGACACCACCTCGTAGTGTAAAGAGGACTTTTTTAATCTCGAGATTGGGACAAGCAATTTTTTAGGGCTAAGCATTTCATTCTGTGTTTTGAAATTTTTTTCAGAGGCTACTTAAATCACAGGTCGGGGTTAAAAAGTTTTACATGTTATTTTGTCGTTAAGCAAATGCTCTGTTATTTTGAATCCAAAAAGAAATAATTGTGGAAACCCTGGCTTATTTTCTCAAAAACAAATAAAATTTGGCGCACATTATACATATTCCGATCCGAAATCTAATGGTGGTATCGGTTCAATAGTTTCGGCAAAATGTGCTGAAGGATACACTATTAAATGCAAAGGTAGACCGACAGCGAGATGCATTTGGAATTCAGAAAAATTGGTTTGGGATAATGCGCAAAAATGTGCATGTTTTAAGGAAAATATTCTGAAATGAAATAGTAAATACAAAATAATTGTTTTGGGCATGCAAAAAATATTTTCTATAAATAGAATGTTTTGGCCTTATACACAACACAGGGTCCAGGAGATGTACATGGGAGAGGCTTTTGTAAGGGCGGTTCTAATCTCAGGTGATTTTGAAAAAATTACTTGTAACGCGAAACATTTAGACAATGAGTCGCGTGGGTCAGTCGCGACCTTTTCCACATTCCTATTCATATAATCCTATCAACTAACCCACTTTCCAACAAATATTATATATCTATACAAAAACAATGAAATACGATCAAAATGGCTACAAATATGGCCAAAACGTTCTTTTTTTATGAAATATTTGTAAAAGGATGGTTGGTTAAAGAAATGCCCACAAAATTCAAATCAAATGACATGCTGGAAATTTGAAAACAAATCACAAAGAAATAATTTGGCATGATATTTCCTAGGATTCTCCAAACTCCGGCATGATACACCTTTTGACAATATATTTAACTCTTTAAGGCACAAAGATGCTGTTTATATTTTTGTTAGTTTTTCGTAGTTTTTGATAAAATAATTTTTTTCAAAAAAATGCAAAAATCAGCACAACGGGTAGTCATTTTAGAATACTGAAACAGCAATGTGATGTGCCTGATACTCAAATAACTTATGAAGAAAATGTTATAATACCTCGAACATGTAAAGAATCAATCCATGGATCATTATGTAGTTTGGACTGTGCTGAAAACAATCAGATTATACACACCGATTACGGCTTATCAAGAAAAGCAAAAGGCTAAAATTCTGTAAAATTTGAAAAACATTAAATGAATACAAAATGATTTTTAAGTGAAGCCGTGGTTTTGGATATTGAATGATATCGTCATAGAAAACGGCTTGAAATGTTCTCAAACTTCAATTTACTCGTTAAAAATCAATTGTTAAAATTTAAACATACAAAAATTTTGAACTTTTTTATTATTTAAATTTTTTTCAATTTGGAGCATTCATTCACATTATGTGAATGCTCCAAATTGAAAAAAAATTAAATAAGAAAAAAGTTCAAAGTTTTTGTATGTTCGATGATATTAAGTAGTCCTAAAAAATTCCGCATATTCGAACGTCTTCTCAAAATATGACGAACTATTGGTCAATAATGTACACGAAGGGTGCTAGAGAGCAAACACTAGTTTTCCATTTGACGCCCCACTTAATTGAATGAAATCCAACTTCGTTAACGAAGCATTTATGGTGTTATTTTCGGGTTAAATTACAAATGGCAGAAAATTTCGATTTAAAATTTTTCGACATCAAATATGACTTTTTACATTTTATTTGTTATAAATTAACCTTTCAAAGCACTGACATCAAATTTAAAATGCTTTTGCCAACGAAATAATTGTGCCTGGAAGATGTCTCCATCAGCTCCACTCAAAAATCTTTTCTGTGCGGCCGCAAATAATTGTGTGGATCCTAATGAATACTTCAAGCAGGATGAAAATTCTGGAACTGAGATCGAATGCTTTAATGCTAATGACGATAAAATTAATACTGACAGAGAAAAACGTCAATCATGGGCGTTGTGTTTCAAAAATGTTAAAAATGAAAAAATTCTTCAATTTTTTCTAGAAATTATTTAGAAATTATTGGTTTTCTGACAAACAGCATTTTCACAATAAAAATTACGAATTTTCTTTGAATTATTTTTTTCGATAAAAATCCTTCAATTGACAAAAAAAAATTACAGTACAAATTTCAAAATGGACAGTCTACAGTTTTCTAATTTTTTTTTTAATTTGACAAAGTTTTCTAAATTTCATAATTTTAACGAAGAAAATTAAGTCCAAAAGTCTTAGATTTTCACGCTTAGTCGTTTATACTCACTGTTAAAATATTTAAACTCACTATTAGCTAATAATTTTAGATGACGAGGTGACAGCTTAGGCGATTATTAATAAAAATTATCATAATGTTTGAACATTGTACAATATTTCAAAAAATATTACCGGTGAGAAATTCGGAAGAAAATTCCGCTTCCAATAGTCAATATCAGGATTTTCAAATTAATTAAAAATCACGAACATATTTTTTTGAAAATACAAGAAAAAATCTCGATATACTGTAATTGTTATACTTTTGACCTTGCGAAATTGCACAATCTTTTTCAGACAGTACGGGTTTGTTTAGTAACTAAACTTTGGTTTTAAGTAATTTTAATCTGTTAAAATATGAGAATCTCGGACCGAAGATTCTGGTGCTTTGGGTTTTTCGTTTTTTTTTTTTTGTTTTTTTTTTTTTTTTTATTTTTTGTTGTTTTTATTTTTTTTTTTTTTTTTTTTATTTGTTTTTTTTTTTTTTTTTTTTTTTTTGTTCCATTTTTTTTTTTTTTCTTTTTTTTTTTTTTGATTTTTTTTTTTTTTTTTTTTTTTTTATTTTTTTTTTTTTTTGTTTTGTTTTGTTTGTTTTTTTTTTTTTTTTTTTTTTTTTTTTTTTTTTTTTTTTTTTTTGTTTTATTTTGTTCTAAATTTATGTTTTTAAGTTTTTATTGTTAATATGTTTTGTTAACGTCGACACTATCAAAAGCTTTTCTAAGTAAGCGGAAAAAGCTTACCCTTTTTTTATTTCAAGTGGTACACTCTAAGAGAACACTGTTTTCGTAATGACTATTTTTGAAAAACACACTCGAAGAGTTCAGCGGTGCTTGAATCTGTGGAACTAGAGCAATTTTCCTGCTGAATTCAGCTGTTGGGAAATATAAAACGAAAGCTGAGTTTAAAGAAGATACAAAATGTTACTGGAATGTAAAAATGCAGATCAATCGATAATTAGGCCAAAACAGTCAGTATTTTAACGTTAATATAAGAAATAAAGTCAATGCAACGACAATCATGCATACTAAATAGCGTTAATTTCTCATTTCATTTCATTTTTCGTAAGATCTTTTTGAATGCATCATTTTTCAAATTTTTGTAATTAATCATAGACTATGATATTAAAGGGTCGAATTGTGGTCAATCTGTTTTTCTAGAAAATAGGAAGATTCTTAAATTATTGTTCAACTTTTTCGTTAATAATTTATTCAAACCAAAGTTTTTGAAAAATTATACTTTCTGCATTTATAGTGCATAATACAGATTGGTCAAACAGTTTATCGACTTCAAATTATACGGCGATCAAATCGCTTCGTAATAATTTTAAAATATATTTGTTTTTTTACGAAATTTTAAAATGTTAAATATCAAGATAAATTTAATTACATTTTTATGAATTAAATTTTCACGAAAAACACGAAAAATATTTGTTTGTTTAATTTAAGACAAGATTTTTTCCAAGAATAATTCGAAATTTTTGGCATTTAACAACTTTTTTAGACTGCGACAAGAGTTGAATGTAAATGTAGCAATAGTTCTCTCAATGCCATTGAAAATTCAAATCACAAAATATTCATCATCAAATCCATTCTGCCTGGCTAACCCTGTAATGCTCAAATCCTGTAATTTGTAATTTTTTCTGTACATTTAACATCTGTCGAAAATTTCAATAGTGCTGTTTACAAATATAACTGCATAATGATATCGTAAATTTTATTTATTTTGAGAATCGATAACATTTCCACCAGCTGAACTGCTGGGTCCAGCTGGGTGCCACATGAGAATAAATGACCGCAGCATCGCACGAAAAATATGGCCCTGATTGTCGAAATAACATTACACTAACTTGTTTGTATACTAACATGTTACTTTTTTGTGAAAAAAATCTTCAATTCTCTAGAAAAAATTCTTGATAAAGTATGATTAAGTAAGTATTCAAAATAGATATTTATTTGCTCCGGAACGTATAATATTGAATATGGGCCAAACAAAATTAATGTTATTGAGTCTTCAGGTTCTTCGCGTCCTGATCAGTCTAAACGAATCACGCTTCTTTCAGGCGTAATACCTCAAATGTTTTCATCGATCAATTTTTTTAAGCATTAGCGAAATAATTTCTGAATTTTTCACACCGAAGACTTAATTGGATAAGTCTTTAATGAAAACGATAGATAATGGACAATTAATGATCCGGCTCGAATATTCGGTTTTTTTTCAACTTCATCTCTGGGTTAACCCACATACTCATTTTGGCAATATTTACCAGCTCGACTCTGAGCGCTCAATTAATATAGTTGCCATAGGCGATTAACTTCATATTGAAATTGCTAGGTTTTTCACAATTCTTGATCTTTTGGTGCTCAAATGATTTGTTGATCTTCGTTTACTTTTGAGATAAAGCAACTTTGTCGCGTCGAAATTCCGCAATCGAAAAGTTTAGATGTAGTTTTTGAAAAGTTGAGATCTCTCTGAAAAAAAATAAACGCCTTTTACCAGATAGAATTTTTGATTCAATTTACGTGTCCAAAAATCAAGGATTTTTATTCATAATTCGAAAAAAATTCTTTATTTTTTGATTTTCTACCAAAAAATATTTTCAATGTTTTTCTCTTAAAATCAATTTCATTCTGGAAATAAAAAATTTGAGTGTTTTTGTAAGATACAAATCTTAAATGAAGCTTTACTTTGACAAACAACTAAAAATTTGATTACTATTTTTTAGTAGGTTGACTTATATTACTCTTTGAAGATCGAGTTCAACATTATTTTGTGAATTGATTTGTAAAAACTAAATTATATCTTTTTGGCATATTTTTTGTCCTTTATAACCTTTTTTTGATAACTCTTTAATGCTGATTTGTATCACCTGGAAGAGCAAAATCTTAGCGGGATATACAAATCCGGCACAGTAAAATATCTAAAAGTGCGGTTGCTGTTAATTAATTCGGAGGAGAATTCATCAATTTTTAAATTATAACAAAAATGATTCTCAAATTTTTTCTGTTTGATTTGTTTTCCTCGCGCGATACGAATCAAAGAACTCTTGCTGCTTAATGAGCAGGCGCAAAGTATTGCGATGAAGTTTTTAGAATCAAAATTTCAAGGCGGTATTTTTTAAATTGTAATGTATAACTAAAATCATCACCGTTTTTCATCACATTATTCAAATTTACGTTTACAATTTTCGTTTTTGAAAGTAATCGAGTAAAAAATATCATTTTTGTAACAGAAAACGTTTTTAATTATTTTTTATCTGCGAAAAAAATTGTTTTTGAGCTTCGAAATGATTCTAGTATGTCGATCATAACTTGCCCAGGAAGAAAAAATATGATTTAAAGTTAGCTGGTAATAAATAACCAATCTGAGTTGGTCGTTGTTTCAGAATTTCTGAGCATACCCGTTAGAAAATACTTAAAAAAATCCAAAAAAAATGCGAAAAAATTTCGAAAACCATTTTGATGATATTGTGTCTAGACTGAGTCCCGCCCCGATGACTCACTTATGTGTTGAGAAGATATCTAGAATATCTTCTCTAGTCACTCAGCATGTACCGTCGGGCAGTTCTCAGGCTAGAATAGTCATCTACTTTAATGAACGTGCATAATATGTTACGTCATCAAATTTGAACGTCATAGTAATGTAAACTCATTGAGATGAACGGTTCATCATTAATCATCTCGGTGAGCATTGAATGACTCACCGATGACTTTCATTCAATAGCTTTTGCATGCATTCTTAATACATTATGAATTGCATTAATCATTGACTCATGTGTTGTTGAGAATGGGTAAAGTTACCCACTGCTGCACCTTTGGCATATTCCATTCTGACGAACACATGAGTCATCGATTAATGACTCCGAGTGTAGTTTGTTTGAGCCTGGGACTCACTTACAGCGCAGCCTTATGGCTCCACGTTCTGTTATTAAGCTCCGCTCTTCTATATATAAATTAGGATCATGTTTTTTAAATACTGGTGATTCGACTTATTTTTCAATCGTCTTATTTTAAAAGATGCGTGCTAATAAACGCTGCCTCACAGAAATACACCGATAGATTTACCCAAAACGATTGAATTTCATGAGACCTCGGACAAAATATATAACATTATCATGAGATATTTGCAATTGTTTTTCAATACGGTGCGTCCTATAAACGCAATTTCATGATTCCACACCAAGTGGTAAATTTTCCCATATTTTATATCACAGAACAATAATTACATTAATCCCAAAATAATGAATTTTATATATCAAAAAAAATTACCTTTTTGCTCGCGTCCTACTAAAAATCGTCCACTCTAATCAATCAAGAAAACTTCAATAAGTATAGTCAATTTTTTTTTCTCCTTATGTAGATACTTAATTATTAAATTATACGTCATTCGGTTCGACAGTACTATTAAGTCACATTCACTACTTATTACGTAACTCATCTTCTCGAACCGAGGACGTCAAGTTTAAAAAAGAAATTGCCCATAGCTCTTGATTTTCGCACAAAAATACTGCAGACCTACGAGCCGCAAAGGCGGCTGTGCCTCAGACATTTTTTTGTGCGAAAATCGGTCTCTAGGCAATCAATACATAAAAATTTCATCTAAGATTGGAAAAATCTCATTCGCCAAGATGAACTTGTTCAATATTTTTTTTTCGTAAATATTTCTATAATAAAATACAATGAAATTCTCGTATTAAAACCTAGCCTATTAAATCTTACTTTAACCTTACATATATTTTAATTCCTATAATTTTCTGTAAAAGAAGGTTAACGCACCAAGATGCATTGCTGGTCAATGCGCTCCAATTCCATATGAGACCAATAGAGCACGTCAATGCCAGGAATTAGCCGCCATTGTAGAGAGATTTCCAGTTGCGGGTTAGTGTGCTATGTTGCCGCGTTGATTTTTGGTTTCAAGTTCTTCCGGAAATCGCTCAATTTGTGAACGGTGGTTATTCTTATCAAGCGTAAGTACCCTTTTCGCATACGTTCGCGAAGTTATATCATGCCCTACACTTTTGTGAATTCTGTGCAACAGGTGTTTCGCAATTCCTTGGCCCCTGACGATTCCCTTGGTATGACCAAATGAATTCACCGACCAATGGAGCATAGTGCTCGTAGGAAGCGAGCATTTCGCTCAGCCATCTGCCCTACGATCTGGCCACGAATGTTCTATAGTTCACGCTTACACGTTGACGTCCCCTTGCTGAATACATTCATACTCTTATGCGTGGCAGATTCTTTCGACATCAATCTATGCATGCTCGCTTTGACTGAAACAAATTAAAGATGCTTCGAGTGGTCGCCAATATTCGAATTTTAAATATGTGCTGATACAGATTATTGGAAAAACAGAAATCATCCTAGTTTAGTACTTATTTTAATTTCCTATTAATGTTTTTTTTATGTTTTTCTTATTGGGTATTATCAATCATTTTCGTGATTTACATATTTGAAAAGTTAATTTTTACAATTTAAAATCATTACAATGAAATTCACTTAAATACAAAATTTATGAATCTTGGAAAATAATGCAGAAATATTTTCATGGTAACCTAGCGCATAAAAAAATATGTTGTCTAGTATAATTTTCTTATTTTTTTGCGCAATTCACTATTTTTTCACCCGTATCTTGTGATAATGCATTTTCACGGAAGAATAAAATTTTCTTAATTTTTAACTTTCAGACCTACATACATTTTTTAATTTGACCAAGTACACTTCACCTAGCGTTTTATTTAAATCTGTTACGTTAGTACTATCACTCGAAAATTCCCTGAGAAGGAGAATAGTGAGGTCCGCCCCGATGACTCACTAGTGTGAGAAAAGATATCTTAGAAATCTTCTCCACTGCAGATGATCTCGGGCCGTGTCAGGCTTAAGAATGACGTTCATAACATAGGACTGTCATGAATATGAAGTCATCAAAAGTATGACGTCATTGTAGACTCATTGAGAGACGTCATCAGTTAAATCATCGGTGAGTCATATGACTCGACGGTTATGACTATCATCTGCGTTGGCATGGGCCATTTCTAATAACAGTATGAGTCATTAATCATGACTTCAATGGTGTTGTTGGAGAATGGTAAAGTTACCCCTAACCAGCGCCACCTGCTCATGGAATCACTGAAAATCACATGAGCCGATTTAATGACTCGTGTGTTAGTGAGCCTGGGAACTCATTACAGCGCCACCTTATGGCTCCCACTGTCTGTATAAAGTTCTCGCATCTGTCTACTTAATAATTATGGACATTACAACTTTACTCGATTTTAGAGTTTATATTCGCAAAGCAGATAGCAATTCGCAAGACCTTCAAATCCTATACAAGACTAAGATGTGGGCCAGACCTCGGCACCATGAGCTTGGTCTAGCCAAGTTAAAAAAAGAGCTTTTGACTTAAGAGGGTGATCAACCCTGATTTATTCAAGGCCTTAGAGGCATTTAAAATGCTCCAAATTGATACGGGTGATAATTAAGTGTACTGTACACTTAATTATCACCCGTATCAATTTGGAGCATTTTAAATACCTCTAAGGCCTTTAATAAATCAGAGTTGATCACCCTCTTAAGTCAAAAGCTCTTTTTCTAAACTTGGCTTGACCAAGCCAATGGTGCCAAGGTCTGGCCAACATATAAACGTCCTTATATCATATAAGTTATTTATAGCTATAAAAGACGAATTCAAGTAAAAAATGTAATATAATGTCTGATAGCCTATACAGTATATGATGGTCCCATACTGTGTCCCATACTTAACTGAAGTCCCATATGAACAGTATTTTACTGCCTTTCTTTTGAGCCTACTGGCGAAAAAAACGAAGCACATTTTTTTTCGAAAAATCTTATTTTTCAGTATGAATGTAAAATTTAGAAAAAAGCTTCCTACGAATCTTAGCATGTTACAAGGTGTACTTTAAAAAATGTTGGCCCCTTTTGAAATTAAACCTCGGAGGAGATAGATTTTTAAGCCAAAAATCGTCGGTTTATTGGACCGTTAAGAAAATTCAGTCATCGAAATGTAAAACGCTCTCCTTCGAATTTAAGTCTGCTTATTCCACGTATTATGCCAACTTTTGAACAAATTTTGTGTTGGGTTTGATTTGATTCATTGTCAACGTTAGCCTCTAGGCAGAACCACTCGAGGCAAAACCACTCGCGAGTCGCGTCGCTCGAGTCAACTTGCTCAGCTCTGACACGCTCTCACCCTCTTTCTCACAAATACGATTAAGTCTATTTAGGATATGGTCTCGGAGGAGATAGATTTTGAAATTTCGCGAAGTGACCTCCTGTTACGACTATGTGACGATTGGTGTGGTCATCAAAATTTCAGTTTGACTAAGCACGCTGTTGCTTTTTGTTCCCAAATTTCTCCGAATTTATATTTGTGATTAAGGAGGTGGAGGGGGCGACCTTTTATAGCCAGTCAGTAAAATTGGCGATAGAGAGCATTCTAGGCTTAATTTTGAATCATTTTGAATAGTTAATTATTGGTACTGGCCGATGAAAAACCAGAGAAGAGATAGCATATTGCGTTTTTTGAAAATTCGCTCTCTAGTTCTAACTGGTGATGTTAAAATATTTTTAAAGTTTTTTGGGTCGACTTCAAATTGTTTGAGCATCAAGATTTACTTTATTTTACCCTTACTATATCCCGTATTCTCACAGTATTGCCTCAAAGTGAAAATATGCCTAAAAGGTCGCCCCCTCTGCCCCTTAAAACCAATTTTGGTTAACCAAACTTGGTTAAATTAATGGACATCACAATTATGTTGAAAAATTGGCCAATTTAATTTGAACAACATTTAAGAGGTCCAGCTTATGCATTTTACAGTAAATCGTTTCTATTTTTACTATTTTATATCATTTTAAATATGAAACTCATAAATCATTATAAGTTATATTAATACAGCGATTGAGTAATCGACATTAAAAATAGAGTTGGCAGATCATGATCGGATTGTATTAAAATTATTGGATCAGATTATTTTTCGATTCGATTCGACATTGTCCTGAATTGGGTATCAGATGATCCGATTCGATTAAAATTGATTGATCAGTCGATCCGATGTCATTTTCATTATATTTATGAGTTTCTCTGTGCTCGAATCACTTGAGTCGAGTTCAGTCGGTGAAATTTCTCAAAAAACTTAATGATGCATAATCATAACGATGCGTTTTTCACAAAATATTTTTAACACCAATTTGGGTTCACGAAGCACGAGCGTAGTTTCTGTACACTAATTGGTCTGAAAACTTTTTTTATGAGTCAAGCCAATATTGGTACAGAAAGCGCAAGCGTGCTCAGCGGACCTACATAAGCAATGTACTATATCCCTTTATTGCCCAAAGATTTGGTACCTCAAAAACACGGGGGGTGAGAAAACAACGCGGTTTTCAAAAACGACTCAGCCGATTTGGTTTTTAGATAGCTCAAACTGTGCAAAAATATCTAGTGAATAATACGAAATAAAAATTGGTCCAAATCAGACCGTTGTCTCTATTTTTTTTCAGACCTGTGTTTCTATTTTTTAACAAAAACTAATAATTAAAAAATTTCAGTAATCTTAGAAAACAACGCAAAAACATAGGTCCTATTAAAAATAATTTTTAATGTTCATATTAATTGTGCTCAGTTTGAACTATCTAAAATCTAAATCGGATGAGACGTATTCAAATGACGCGTCGTTTTCTCAACCCCGTGTTTTTGAGGGACCAAATCTTTTGGAGAGGGCAATAAAGGGATATGATTCAAATAGTTTCAAACACAAAAAACGCGCGCTCATGGGATTGCGTTAGTGTGCGTGGCCGCTCAATCGATATCGCAGTGAAACACCGAAAGCGCGCGCTCAGTTTTTGCGATATCGATTTTTTAATTTAACTCTTTTGAATAATTGTTAAACGTTTTATTTCGTTAACCGTCATAAACCAAAATTATACGAGCACTTTTCAAATATTCAGTAATACTCATCTGATTAAAAAAATAATCAAAAAAATATAGCCGTGGATAAAATTAGGTCTAAAACTATAATAACAAAAATAATAAGCAAAAAAAATCCAAAATTTCATATTTAATTGATATTGGTTGTTTTTGGCTTTGAAACATAAGCGATCAATTTGGTGCCGTTTTTCATAAAATTGAGGTGGAAAAATCAAAGTCGCAAAAATCTAACCCTAACTGGTCGATTTTGCCTAAAATTGATTGGTGGACATACTACGCATACTCTCAATAATCGAAAATAATGTTGCTGCCTTACATTGGATTAATATTATTTGTATCGAATCATTTGAAAGTGTGCAAATTGTTTTGAGTAACTCCTTGACTAAGAGCTTTTCAAGATTGAAAAATTTAGTATTAAATAATAAATCTCAAAGAAGAATAAAAATTAAATAAATGTATCTATTGAAAAAATTGACTTATCCATGATGGAAAATATTTGCTATCTTAGAAGCTTGAGAGTTAAGTTCATGGCTTTGAAGCCTCCAAGTAAGTTTGGAGTTATAATTTAAGGGCTGATTAATAAACTCAACATTTACGCAATCTGTGAGCAAGTTGAAATGACAAATAGCAAAGCAAATATTTAAAAAAATCGTCAGATTTTATTAATCGTTCAGAAAAAGTATGGTTTTTGTATAAATTATGTACAAGAATCTCAGAGGTGTAAGTTTACAGAAACAGTTGCGTTCTTACGGTTGTTAACTTGTGGTCGTTGAAAAGTATTTTTCGCTTAAAATTTAGCACATTCATTTTGTGCAATTCTGGTCAACAGCACAGCAAGTATGTGTAGTTGGATAATAGGAAGACCTCTTACCAGGATACCCGCAGCATTTCAAAGTATCACCTGCCGTTGATTTTGGTGGTGGTGGAACAATGGGCATCCCAATCAAATGGAGCATCAAAATTGTACACATATTAGCGGAATCAAATTTGGTTTGAATCAGTGGTTGAATGCTAGTGATAAATTCTCTGTCACATTCGCAAAGAGATTTTCCACACTTGAATCCCTCACAAGTGACATCGTTACTAGCAACAGTGAACTAAAAATATTTTTACACAGAAACCTTCAAATTGGATGAAGTAAATAACGGTCTTAATTAATCAGTGATCTGTGAAATTTCTCGATAAAGCAATTAATGTTATCTCATTAATATAAATAAACGCATATCAACACTCGAGTAAGAGTGGCTGCTTTTAGTAAAAAAAAATTTTCAGCTTGACTACCAAAAACAGATTTTCAGGTTGATTTGTATATAAACTGAAATGCTTTTAAAATTTGAAATTTCTGCAATTCATTCGAAAACGAAAAAAATATTCAATAATGAATGAGGAAATAAATGATTTTCATAAAATTGAATGATTTGGAAAACTGGAAATTATCGTCCAATACTTTTTAAATTGCTTAATTCATGTGAACTTACTGTATATCCCTTTGTTTCAGGCGTGCAACCCTCTATATCAATTCCTGAGCATTTATTACATCTAGTCCAACTACGACAAAGTTGATCGATTTCATCTCTTGGATCTACACCGTAGGTAGAACTTGATAGTGGGCGATCCCCAAGATTCAAGCAATAACATCCATATCCGTGGAGTTCATCCAATCTTTTTTGTCATATCCAAGTTGTAGCCACATATCCGCAGTATGACTATACCGTCTCAAACGAAAATCGATTTCGATTTCGGCCTGAGATTTTAATGGATAACCTTTAAAATAATTTAATTTTTTAAATATCTAGTGTTCACAAACAAGTGTTTACTAAAATGAAGGTTTCAATAAAAACAGAATTTTTTGATTGCTGAAAAATAGTTATTAATTTTTGAAATTCGTTCGTGTTGAAAATATTCGACAGTTTTGGTTGTATTTCTTTTTAATAAAACTTTCGACTAGGAAATTTCCGCCTGAGCGTGAACGATTTGGCGTGATACTTTTAATTGTTATTTTTACCATTTATAACAATCGATTCCTCTTTTGATTCCCCTCCTTTTTGTGCGTTGACAGCACAAGCAATAGCAATGAAAGTTGATTTGATCATTTTTATTGAATTGATTTGCTGTTTTTATATATAAAAAGTAATTTATCTGATAAATTTTTATAAACGATAAATCTTCTTTTAAAGAAATTCTGTTATTTTTAACTGAAGGCGCTCGTGCGATTATTTAATTATCGCTGCATTCCAAGTTGCTCAAGTTATTGTCACCAATAATACGAATACAATAATTAACAGCAAAGTTTGAGGAATAATTAATGACATATCATTTTTCGTACTTTTTGCATATTTTCAAGACAAATTCAGATTTTGGGTGACTGGATGGTCACATTGATCTTTACAATTATCATTTATTGGTTTATTAAGAACTCGCCATACATTAATGGGTCTAATAAGAAGTAAATTTATTTTCTGTTTTTTGATCAAAGCACATTATCAAATTGGCTCAAGTCTTAATAAGAAATAGATAATCAAAAAAATAAATAATAATGTGCATTATGTTTTTTATAATGTACAGGGTGCTAAATTTTTTTGAGGTCTCGTGATCAACCCACGTTATAATATTATTTTTCACCAAATCAACTCACAGTAGGTAACAGTTACTTCTATTATTTTCGTCGTATAATATAGTATTGAGAAATACTATTAGGCCTGACTAACTCGGCTCGCCACTGACTGATTGTATAATATACAATATATAATAATATACAAATTAGAATAATTTTCATTTTCTAATATTTTGCCATTGAATATTTTCAAGATTGACGATGATCGTCGAGAAATAACAGATTCCGATAATGCACATCCATTCCAATATTAAAAATAATATTGATATTTTCGAGAGATTTCTCAGTTTTGCGATTATAACCCGTTTCACCCATACGAGAAGAATTAAAGTAAGTTTTTTTCTCAGTTTCAGCAGTAAAATAATATTTTTTGTTCAAAAATTTTCTTTTCAAATTTTACGTTTTGTTCTTATTCTGAAAAGGCCATGGCGTGCCATGATGCCTAAAAAATCAAACAAAAATAAATTCTTGAAAATAAAATCACTTGAAGTAGTGTCAAATTTTCATATGTGATTTCCAAAAAATCATAGCAAATGAATTAGTATAAAATACGATTTCGCATCACGTACAGTGAACTTGTATTACATTTGACTTATTTCATTTTGTTAAAATGCCCCTTGAAAAAATTTGTTCCCCATCAATAAATTTGATAGTAAGTTGTTTATGTGTGTCGGATCTGATTCTAACAGTACGTTTTCAACATAAGTGCTGTATTTCACATAAATTTATTGATTATCGGAAATTTAACTGATGATTGCACACGGAAACCTTGTTTCACACGGTGGATCCGAGCAAAAATTTGACTTTTCTCTATTCAACTCAGACTGCTAAAAGTGGGTAAATAGCGGAAAATAACCAAGAAATTGAGAGTTTTAAATAAAGTTCATCAGATTAACTTAAGAAAATTTAAAATATTTAATTGTTTTCCGTTTGAATTTGCATTTTATATACAGTATGTGTTTTTTTTTCGTGCGAACAAAAAGTAAACAATTCAGGAGAATTCTTCCCAAATTATAGACAATTCTCCCGGACACTTGAGATTCTGTTCGCACGAAAAAAAACACATACTGTACAGCAGGGTCCGGCGGATAGTTGGAACGTTTTATGCCTAAAACCTCCAACTATCCGCCGGATTTCCAACTATCCGCCGGACATCTGGGAAAATGTGCTCTGATTGGTCAATTTAAACAATATCTTTAGTTTATAATTGAGTTAAAAGGTGCTCAGAGTTAGAATTTTTGGTGATATAAAAGTTAATTTTACAAATTTTCTAGAATATTTAAATTTAATTTTATCGGAAAAAATGAAATAAATTTAATTTTCAATAAACATGAATTTGATAAAGTTTTATTAGAAAATCGTTAAAATGTCAAGGAAACAATGGAAACTATAAAAACAAAACTTTGCTCTCACTAAATCACTCTCATACCAGAAAAACTGAATATTTTCGTCTGAATAACTATTGACCCACTTTCAAGCTAGCCGACATTGTCTGCGAGACTTGAAAACATTTTTTTTAATTTTTTTTCATTGTCGCGCCGACCGGAGAATCTTGGTTTGAAAATCTGGTTGAAAAAAGCCTTTTTTTGCCTAGGAACGTTTAAAAAAACCAACAACTTATCGGAACGAATAATTTTATTTTTCAATGAGTAGACTTTTGCGGAGGCTTACGTACGGTGCGTAGGTTTTTGCGTAGGTTCCAACTATCGGCCGGACCCTGCTGGATAATATCAACTGAAATACAAACGATAATAAAAATCAACAATTATATTCCACTCAATCAATAAACATTATTTTTTAATTTTCATGCTCAAGATATTCCTCAAAAAATTTTAAAGTTCAAGCCCTCTTAGTCAGAAATTAAAACAAAATTATTTCACCCAGACTTGCCTAATTGGTAAGTTGACCGTTTTAAATTTTTTTCATTTAACTCATGAGAAAAATATTTCTTCCGATGTGTTAAAATTTCGGTTTTTTCGACTTTTTTCAAAATTTTAAATTTTCGATTTTGACTTGAAAATTGTATGAATGAATAATAAATTAATTTTCAACAGTCGAAAGGACCGTATTTAGAGTTACTAAATAATAAAAAAAAAATTACTGTAATTTAGACACGTAACTTTCATACGCGCGGTTTTTGAGTGTTTTTTCAAAAGACGATTTATAAAGTGAAAATAATTAATCTGAAGAAATTCAGATTAAACAAAGTAAGCTGAAAAGTGGCAACTTGTGTTTTGAAAAGTTTTCTTTTTATCCGTTAAAATTCTGACATAGTGGACAAAAAAGGTTTCCAAATCAAAGACAAAAAAAATTGAAAAATTGCAAATCTGTCAAAATGCACCGAGGCCCTTAAATATATTGTTCTATTTCATAAATTTAGTCGAACATTTTAATAGGCTTGCATTAACGATGCTGATTGATTCGGTGAATGGGTAAAGAAGATATCACGGGTATAAAACAGGAATAACGTCATGGAACATGACTTATGTGTCATAAATAAGTTATCAAACATTCCCGAATTTGGTGAACTTTAACTATTTTAAGAGTCGTCTTCGTAGAAAGCCGTAAAAATGCGCAACAGCTAAGCTCACAATCAAGTTAATAATCAACTGAATGTAATTCGTATTTATGCATTTCATATTAACAGCTATATCTTGTTTCAATTCAGTCGATTTGAGAATGCCACACTTCATCGTGTCAATAATTCAGTGTGGTGATTACATTAGAGATACCGATATTAGGGATGGTGAGGGCAAGGGCGAGAGGGGAAAGTTATCACGTGAGCGCGCTCTATTCCAATCACAAAAACAACCCGAAGAAAAAAATAGTTTTCATATTCTGAACAGGCTTTCATCTCCTTTCTTCTTAATTACAGTATCTTCAAAAAAAATTTTAACTAACTTTGTTTGTCATAGATTTTGCTGTCCACTAAGCTGTCGTCTAATGAAACTTTCATAAGCGAAAATCCAAAATTTAATTTTTATCAACAAGTGACTACAGCTTGTAAAGCAAATACCAGACCAAATTGGAACAAAAAATTATCGTCAGGTAATAAAAATATACCACTTTTTTTCTACTTTCAAACTTACCAGAAAACTACTAGTTTTCTGCCGGAAAACAAAAAAAATTAAATGGACACATTTTTGATAAGAAATTAATTTTGGTTTTTCGCTTATGAAAGTTTCATTAGACGGCAGCTTAGTGGACAGCAAAATCTATGCCAAACAGAGTTATTTAGAAATTTTTTTCTTTAAGATACTGTAATTGAGAAGAAACGAGATGAAAGCAAGTTCAGAATAGGGAAACTATTTTTTCTCTTCGGGTTATTTTGTGATTGGAAGAGAGCGCGATCACGTGATTACCTTTTCCTCTCGCCCTTGCCCTCACCATCCCTTATATCGGTATCCTTAATGTTATCACCACACTGAAATATTTACACGATGAAGTGTGGCATTCACAAATCGACTGAATTGAAACAGGATATGTCGGGTCTATTTAATCATTTGTGACCATATATATTTGAAAAAGGTTTTAACTCCCGTAGTCGCCGACAATCTCTGGACCCGTAGTTTTTTTGCACCATCCGTGGCATTGCATTTGAATCAAGCATAAAATCGAAGATTCATTAGCAACATATATTTTTTCAATGATAATCATATTACTCAAAAAATTCTCTACAATCGTATGAAAACAATTTGTTAAAAAAGTTTTTAAAAATCATCAAATGTGAATAATAAAATGAAAAACTCTCATATTCGCAGATTCTCACAAACAAGTGCATAAATAACAAGAATTTAGGGTTAATTTGGCATTTTCAAATTTAAAATAGTTAACCGTCACCAATTTGGGTATTTCATCTGCAAAAATTGTTTTTATCACCATTCTCATGTAAAATGAGACTTAAATTATTGTGAGATATAAATTTCTCGTGATAAGAAAGATTCACTTTCTCTTTTTTTTTGCCTACTCATGATTCTGTAATCAGTATTTCGGAAGTTTTGACTTCTAAAAATGCTCTATTTAAACCGGAGGCCATACTGTGAAGCGATAAAACTCTTAGAAATTTGTTACGATTTTAAGGGGTCTTCTACGTGATTTGAGTACTTTTGAAAAAAGGTGTGATAGAATACCCTATCTCGAAAAAGACAAAATTGGTGTTTTCGCGCCTGCCTAATTACTGTCGAGCAACAAACCAAATCGGTTTTGTTGCTCATTCCTATTTTCCCGTTTAGAGAATCACACCAATAAAATATATAATAATAATACATTTCGTGTTTATTCTTGTGTCAGTCAGAACCCCTTGTTTTAATCTTGAAAGCTTGCTCAAAGTGGCAAGTATAACAGTGGTACCAGAAGTGGGGTACAGTTGGTCCGGGGACCAACTATTTAAGGATGTTCATACGGGTTCTAGGCTATGCAAATAGAATACAATTATTTTATAGTTTCATTATTTATTTGGTGTGATTCTCTCTAGAGTCGAAAGCAGAATGAGGGACGAAAAAATAATAATGTTTCCGAGCAGTTAGTTTCGCGCAACCTAATTAATCTCAGAGAAAGTTGCATAACTGTCACAGCCCTCCAGATTTATTAGGTTTTGCTTATATTGTTTAAATATTTCTTTCGGTGAAGTTTTTCTTTGCGATTGTTTCTTTAACCATTTCGAGCTGGAACTACTAAAATGGGATTTAACGGTTTATTTTAAATCGAGAGATTCTTGACTCTACAGTCATATTGAATCTATAGCCTTTTCCCACCAGATTCAGAGGTAAGAGTCTAGAAGTTCGAGACATCGTTTTGTCAAATCAAACATTTTGAAATTTTATGGGTCGCTGAGAGCAAAACCCATTTTTTGAAAATAAATGTGGCGAAAAAGCCATATTGTAATTTTTTTTTAAATTAACGTCATTTTTGTTACAATTTTGGGTTATATTTTGAAAATTTATTTTACCATCAAACTTTTTTTTGTTGTCCTTTCCATTTTTGAAGAATCCGATTCGCAATTTTGGGCGTTGTCCGATTCTATTTTATTTTTAAGGAAAAAGGATTTCCAATTTTGAGGCAAAAAAATAATACCAAATTTGGAGGAGTTTGAAAAACAATTTATTTCATTTTTAGATTTTGTTACATCTAAAAAGTATTTTTTTTTAATTATGACAAATTGGTCTAAAATACTTTTGAAAAAAATATTTCAAAAATGTATTTCATTTTTGAAAAAATTTGAGGCTGCTTGGGCGATTGTTAAATTGGTTATAAATTTATAAAGTTCACTGCGATTTTTTCGTAAACTATTGCTGAATTCGCACGAAATTTTTTCTTCAAATTCATAATAAAAATCAACGGTTTCACACGAAAGGTTGAATAAATTCATTTTATTTTTAAGAGTCTTAACTTTGAGCTAATTTGAATGAAGTTTAATTCAAATTTGAAATAAGTTTTTTTATAATTTCCAAATTGAACAATTCAGAAATTTTATTATTCTTAACAGTTAATTCAGACGTGTCCTAAACGAGGCTAGCATCACCTCTTCAAAAAAGAAATAAGCAAAAAAAAATATTTTTGCTCAAAATTAAAAATTTATTTTTTTATTGTTGTTGGCTTTTTTAATTATGCATTACCACGTGGGATTTTTTTAATTAATTTTTCAAATTGCAATTAAAACCTTGATGGGATTTTCAATTAATTTACAATATTCAAAAATTGCCACGTGGGACTTTTTTTATTTTTTTTTCTCTATTTTTTCTCATCGACAAAAATTAAATGAAAATATTAATTCGAACAGCCAAAGATTTTCTGGTACCAATTGTCACAGTTGGTCCGGAGATAAACTATTTAAGGATGTTAATGCGGGTTCTAGGCTATGCAAATACAATACAATTATTCAATAGTTTCATTATTTATTTGGTGTGATTCTCTCTAGAGTCGAAAGCAGAATTCGAGATTCCTGGGTCATATTATATCTAAACCCTCTTCCTCCCAGATTTGAGGAAAGGATTTTTGAAATTCGAGACATTTTTTTGTCAAATCGAACTTTTTTAAAATTGAAGGGTCGCTGATAGTGGGATCCATTTATTGCAACAAAATCTGGCACAAAAGCCAGAATAAAATTAATTTTGAATTTTTTAATGTTTTTCAAATTACCTTCATTTCTCAAGATAATTGTATTTAGATTTTGTGAATTTATTTTTTGATCAAACTTTTTTACGTGATCCGTTTCGTTTTTTGAAGGATGGGATTCGCACTTTTTGGCGTTGTCCAACCCTAATTTATTGCGTAAAGATTCCGATTTTTTCGGTAAAACATCAATTTTAAATTCAATTTTTAAATTTATTTTGTTCTGTTTTTGCTCAAAATTTTCGGCGTTGTCCTTTCTTATTTTTAAAAGATCGGAGTAACACTTTTTGACGTTGTCCGATTCTAATTTATTTTTATGGGAAAGGATTCCCGTATTTTCGACAAAATGTTTTCAGTTTCTAAAAAATTAAAAAAATTATTGATTGCCGTTTCAATCTTTTCGTCCAATGACGCTTTGAAGGCGCCATCAGTTGTTTCGGCACGCAATTCTTTCAAAAAAGTTATCAATTCCATGTGTATATCCATTTTTCAAAATTGAAAATGTTTAAAAAAAAAAATTATTTGAACGTTTTTTTTTATTTTTAATTAAAACGTCCTTTAAAATTTAAGATTATTTTTTTAGTTAAAAATTGGCTAATTTTCATTTAACAATTTTTTGGCCGCCAATTTTAAGCGTCTCTACTTATTAAAGTAAGAAGTTTTGTGCTATAAAGCGTCAACTACTTATTTAGTGGAAAGTTGTGCTTATTAGCGGTCTACTAACGTCCACTGGGACGTAGGAAATGAGGCATAGCCTCTCTGTGTTGAAAAACACGGTTTTAAATAAAAATCCAAATTTGCAATAAATTTTAATTTTAATTCTCTTTTTTTTTTAGATTATTGAGAAAAACATAATAAAAAATGTGTAAACTTAGGTCAGCCAAGGTTTTCCTGGTACGCACTGTAATACTTGCACTTTGGCAAGCTTTCAGGATTTAAAATGCGGTTCGACTGGACACCAGATGAACACAAAATGCCCTATTATTATTTCATATTTTATTGGTGTATTCTCTAAACGGGAAAATACGCAACCTCGAGCAACAACCGATTGTTTGTTGCTCGACAGTAATTAGGCAGGCGCCGAAAACCACCCATAAAATATGAAATAAATAAATATATTTTTGTGTTCATTCTTGTGTCGTCAGAACCCTGCATTTTAAATCTGAAAGCTTGGCCAAAGTTGCAACAAGGCATACTGTAAATTTAATTCAGTAATTTGAAAAAGTCTCAAATTAGTCAAAAAAATTCCAGGGTCAACTTCAATGTTTTAGGCTTTTTTCTCATTACACTCAAAGTCAGAATAACAATCACGTGACAAAATAAATTCAAAAATAAGGTTTGGAATATTCATAAATTGATCCTTATTTTCTTGAAACACTAGATCACGTGACGTTTTCCGGCGTTAAATTGGTCACTCATTTTTTCACTTGTACCAAAAACCTTAATTCCCAATTTGGAAAAGTCACAATGATCGTTTTTGACTTGGTGTACAGGAAAAAAATCTAAAAACTTCTAAAGAGTAACTTCACTTTTTTCAAAAATTGATTTAAGTAATTTTTTGCCAAATAACACAGTACTACTTTTACCAACCTTATTCTTTTGAATATACGGTCACGTGGTCATTTTCAGGCTATGGTGTGATAAAGAAAAAATTTTTAATTTTTTTGATCCGCACAAAGGGCTTTTTTCGATGATTAATTTTTGCAATAAATCAGTACTGTAATACAGTAAATTTTCAAAAAAACCGCACAAAACGTCAATTATCCAAGTCAATTGAATTCCTTTTAAATTTTTAGTGCATAAGGGTCTAAATTAAAGGGTCCTTAATTGCGATTAAAGGCCATCGCGCCACGTATGGCCTCCAAAGACAACAACGGGAGTTAACTTAACTCGTATAAGACTTTAGAACATGAATCTGTACCAGCTGATTTCCGGCAACTCCTAGTCGACCATCCTCTCCATAGAGAGCCATATACAGCAAAGGTTTTCATTATCAACATACTTTTCAATAGCTTAAAATAATATTCAGATCGGAGTAGCACTTTTTGACGTTGTCCGATTCTAATTTATTTTTTATGGGAAAGGATTCCGTATTTTCGGCAAAATGTTTCAGTTTCTAAAAATTAAAAAAATTATTGATTGCCGTTTCAATCTTTTCGTCCAATGACGCTTTGAAGGCGCCATCAGTTGTTCGGCACGCAATTCTTTCAAAAAAGTTATCAATTCCATGTGTATATCCATTTTTCAAAATTGAAAATGTTTAAAAAAAAAAAAATTATTTGAACGTTTTTTTTATTTTTCAATTAAAAGTCCTTTAAAATTTAAGATTATTTTTTTAGTTAAAAATGGCAAATTTTCATTTTAACAATTTTTTGGCCGCCATTTTAGCGTCTCTACTTATTAAAAGTAGAATTGTTGTGCTTAATAAAGCGTCACTACTTATTTAAGTAGGAAAGTTTGTGTTATTAAAGCGGTCTACTACAGTCACTTGGGACGTAGGAAATGAGGCAAGCCCTCTCTGTGTTGAAAAACACGGTTTAAATAAAAATTCCAAATTTCAATAAATTTTGAATTTTAATTCTCTTTTTTTTTAATTATTGAGAAAAATAATAAAAAATGTGTAAACTTGGTCAGCCAAGTTTTCTGGTACCACTGTTATACTTGCCACTTTGGGCAAGCTTCAGGATTTAAATGCGGGTTCTGACTGACACAAGAATGAACACAAAATGTATTATTATTTCATATTTTATTGGTGTGATTCTCTAAACGGGAAATAGGAATGAGCAACAAAACCGATTTGGTTTGTTGCTCGACAGTAATTAGGCAGGGGCGAAAACACCAATATAAATATGAAATAATAATAATTTTGTGTTCATTTCTGTGTCAGTCAGAACCCGCATTTTAATCTGAAAGCTTGCCAAAGTTGCAACAAAGGCATACTGTAATTTATTACAGTAATTTGAAAAGTACTCAAATTACGTCAAAAAATTCCAGGGTCAACTTCAAATGTTTTTAGGCTTTTTTCTCATTACACCAAAGTCCGAAATAAATCACGTGACAAAATAATTCAAAAATAAGGTTTGGAATATGTCATAAATTGATCCTTATTTCTTGAAAAATAAGATCACGTGACGTTTTCGGCGTAATTGGTCACTATTTTTTCACTTGTACCAAAACCTTATTTCCCAATTTAAGGTCACATGATCGTTTTTGGACTTTGGTGTAACAGGAAAAAATCTTAAAAACTTCTAAAGAGTAACTTCACTTTTTTCAAAAATTGATTTAAGTAATTTTTGAAAAAAACAGTACTATTTTACCAACCTTATTCTTTGAATATACGGTCACGTGGTCATTTTAAGGCTAGTGGGTGATAAGAAAAAATTTTAATTTTTTTTTTGATCCCGCACAAAGGCTTTTTTGATGATTTAATTTTTTTTGCAAAAATAGTACTGTAATACAGTAAATTTTCAAAAAAACCGCACAAACGTCAATTATCCAGTCAATTGATTCCTTTGAAAATTTTCATCATAAGGGTCCTAAATTAAGGGTCCTTAAATTGCGATTAAAGGCCATCGCGCCACGTTGGCTCCAAAGACACTACGGGAGTTAACTAACTCGTAGACTTTAGACATGAATCTTGTACCCAAGACTCGACTTTCGGGCACACGGTAGTGACCATTCTATAAGATCGAGCCATATAAGCAAAGTTTCATTATCAACATACATTTTCAATAGCTTAAATAATATTCAGCCAATTTGCAATAAAATAAATAAAAATAAAAAAATTCCGATGAACAAAAAGGCAATTTAATGGGATGAGAAAAACAATTCGCGAAAATGTACCCCAGTGACGGGCAACAGTGCAATAATCATAATCGAATTAAACGTTTATTATATTTTGAACTACTGTTTAAGTTAACTTCAAGGGTTTTCTCTAGTTCATTTAACAATTATTATATGTTTTCATCAAAATTATCTAGTAAAAATGACTCTGAAATTAATTGTTCATTATCAATGTTATTGTTCTGAGACCAGAGACCGTGAGTCACGCCTACGCCCCTGCTCGCAAAACCCTTTTTTGATTCTAAGTAATTCATTTTTCGGAAGTTTTGGCTTCTAGTAGGTGCTCTTATCTAACCGGAGGCAATTTTCAACAATAATACAAACAGAAATCTGAAATTAAAAAAAAACCCAATCGGTAATTATTCATTTTTTCTCACCTTCTCTCTCGCCTACGCATTCCCTTATGTAATTCAGCAATTTCGAAAGCTATGACTTTGGAGATGCTCATATTTTAAACTGGAGGCATACTGTAATGCATTAAGATCTTAGAAATTCCGTTTCACGATTCTTTAAGGGGTCTTTCGCATTGATTTGAGTACTTTGAAAAAAATATATGGTACCAATATACAGTAATTGGAAAAAGTATCATTACGTCAAAAAAATTCCAAGGGTCAACTTCAAACGTTTTTAAGACTTTTTCTCATCAGGAAAGTCTGAATAAAATCACGTGACGAAATAATCCAAAAATAAAAGTTTTAAAAATATGGTATAAATAAATCCTTATTTCTTGAAAAATAAGACACGTGACGTGTTGGGGAAATATTATTTATGTTCCAAAACTCTTAAATTAGTGTGAATTAGTCCCTCAAAACTTTTCGCGTAATTTGAAGTACTATTGGGTACTTGGGCCAAAAACATCATTTCTTAATTGAAGGTCACGTGATGTTCGACTTGAGTGTAATGTAAAAAAGTCTTTAAAACTTCAGGACACCTCACTTTTTCAAAAATGTTTCAAAGCAATTTTTGAAAAAAAACAGTAACTATTTTGGGCCAACCTTATTCTTGAATATACGGTCACGTGGATCATTTTAGGGGCATTGGTGTAGGAAAAAAAACCGTCTTAGAATTTTTTTTTGATCAGGATGAAACGTTTTGTTTGGTGGATTTACCAATTTTTTTGCAAAAAATAAGTCCGTAACAGTAAAAATTTCCAATAAAAAAACGCAACAAAGTCATTGTCTTAAAGTTTATCGATAACTTATAACTGGTCTTGTCATTAAGTTAAGCGTCCGTAAAAATGCGATTTAATNACTAATTATACAGGTTTTGTTAAAATTTAGGTTTATTTCAAAATAAAGCCTGAGAGGAGATAGATTTTCCGTTTTGACTTAGGTCTCCCTGTCTCGCTTATGTGTCTGGGAGTGTATGCATGCAAAACAATTTTGACACATTTTTTACGCAAGATGAAGGCTAGTTCTACAAACTGGCTAATCTGAATAAATTCCTTGAAGCCCTGTTTGGCTAATATTTTATCGAGAATATGTCAAATTAGGAACCACCATACCCTTAAGTAGGAAAGTTTGTGCTTATTAAAGCGGTCTACTACAGTCACTTGAGACGTAGAAAATGAGGCAAGCCTCTTCGTGTTGAATAACACGGTTTCAATAAAAATTCCAAATTTCAATAAATTTGAAATTTAATTCTCTTTTTTTTTAAATTATTGAGTAAAAATAATAAAAAATGTGTAAACTTGGTCAGCCAACTTTTTCTGGTACCACTGTTATACCACTTTACTTGCCACTTAACTGTTATACCACTTTACTTGCCACTTTGAGCAAGCTTTCAGGATTTAAATG
>SCLH01001956.1:37217-65300 GCA_004367855.1 Oikopleura vanhoeffeni | reverse complement strand
AATTGCATTTTACGACGCTTACTAATTAATGACAGTATCAGTTTATAAAGGTTATTCGATAAACTTTGAGACAATATTGACTTTGTGCGTTTTTTTTTGAAAATTGTTTACTGTATAGGATACTTATTTTTTTGCAAAAATTTTTTAATCACAAAATTAACCTCTTCATCGTGATCAAAAATTCAAGAATTTTTTCTATTACTCATAGCCGAATGATTTCATGCCGTTTTTAGGGATAGGTTGGAAAAGTAGTACTGTTTTTTGCCGATTGCTCTTACCCGTGTGAGCACAACCATCCTATTATAGGTGACTGCATATTTAAACATATCTAAACTATGCAAGAACAACCATCGTAGAATGTCTCCTTCAGAATGGCTTATAAAGATTTTGCAAGGATTTCAAAAAGTGACTTTATTTTTTTTTTTTGGAATTTGGTTCAAAATTTTACGAGAGTTTGATTTTTGAGATTTTTTTCCTATCTTTGTACCTCATAATAAAATAAATGCGACCTTTGCGTCAATTTAAATTTGAAAAATAGCCAGTTTTTGGGAAGTGTTTTGTCCCATGTTGACACTCAAAAAAGATTAATTGGTATAAGGAAGATATTTTTTTCAACGTGATATTCAAAATTCGTCAATTTAAGTATTTCACAAATATTTAACTTATTAAAACATTCAATTCGAGCAATTAAATATTGTCCACAGAGATCACCTTGATTAGCATATATCGACCCAGAAACTGATATCAGAGGTAACTAATTGCCTTTAGTTAGGGGCAAATAACCATGTTTTTATGAAAAATGTGATTTTTTCATCAAAATTTAAACCTATCTAAAACATAGGTTGTGATTGATATAATAAAATCAAATCAACGAAACGAATGAACTAGCGTACATCCTTGTGCATCCGTTCAATACGCAAATAATTGTGACACCACTGTGAGCTTGTATCACCTGATATTTGTACCTTGCTCTTATCAGTAATTGCAGAACTAAAATCAAATTCTAGATATACAAATGGTCGGAATGCGAAAATAGATGTTGAATCTTATGCAAAAAAAATGGCACACATCTAACACCTGGCTTTCTGGTAAAGGCCCGGTGACATCACCTATATAAAGGTGAGGGCCTTGGCGAACTTTTTTTCTGTGCTCACAGTAAATCAATTTGAACAGAAGTGAATGGTTCTTTAGACGTTTCAAGAGCTTTTCCCAGTTACACCAAGTCCAAAAGCGACAGTGACTCCAAATTGAGGAGATATAGGTCTTTGGCTGCAATACAACAAATAGTGATCAATTACGCCCGCCAAGGATGTGATTTAGTTCGAGAAAATAAGATCTCAAGACATATACAAAGCTTATTTGATTGAATTTCGTCACCTCGATTCTTTCGGACATTAGTTAATGAGAAACGTGTCTTAAAGGGTATACGACCTGATTCATAAGGCCTAGAGCATTAAAAATGCTCAATGAACGGGTGATAATAAAGGTACTAAGAGCCCAATCATCAAAAAAAAAATTCCGAAAGTTTTCGCAGTTTATCGATTTTTTCTATATATATTGTTAAAGATGAAGTTTGAAATAATAAGTTTTGCTCGAATTTTGACAACTAAAACTCAAAATATTCACAACGTCTGATCGAGACCACATTTCTCATCAGCTGTTTCCTGGCTTCTTTTTGAGCCTACCTTCGTAAAAAATCGAAGACCACTTTTTTTTTCGGGCAATTTTGTTGGAAAATGACCAAACAACATTCGGTTTAGCTCGAAATGCAAAAAATCGCGAACAAGAACATTTTACAAGTTCTGTTTAAGGAAACGAAACCAAAATTGAGCCATTTGCAAATATATCTCCGGGAGATAGATTTTAGTCTGAACTGCGAAACAATCGCGTCTCTATTGTGCGGTCAGAATGTTCAGTCCGCCGGATTACAAAAACTAAAACAAACGAAAGAGGCGCAACTCCCGTCAGTGATCTGTGAAAATTGAGCTTTTGAGTGATACCCCTGGCAGGAGATACGTTTTGTGCAGTTGAAAAGTTCACTTGCTTACGATATAGTACCTCATTGGTGAATGTCAAAAATAATTCTGTGATGACATTTTTTCGCAAGAGTCAGTAGATAGAATCTACAATTCAGCATCTTTTGGTTTTCTAATGAACTCCTAGCGTTCAGTATATTTCAACCTGACGGAAAATGGAATCAACCGTATACCGTATACGGCATGGCACATTAATTTCGACTTTATAGAAATATGGGTGGATTGTCGAAACTGTCTTCGGCGGATCAATATCATGTCCAAATGAAAAAATTATGAAAAAAATATTTTGAGTCAGTGATCAAAGAATTAGCGTATTTTCGTTTTTTCAGTTATTAATAGTAAAAACAAATCGGCCAATGGTTAGTTTTGGTCACGGCCGTTACTGAATGATATTTAACATCGTTGTGAAAAAAATAATAAAAATTTGGAAATTATGATTTTTTGGCTCCAAACTCGTTTCGTAGAAAAAAACGTGAAGTACGAATAAAGGGACCCCGTTTGATCCGGAAATTTTTTTTTATTTATCAAGAATTAACCGCCTCGGCAACCTTAGTTATCACCAGTTTTTTCGGTACATATCTCGATAGATGGGGTCATATTCACTTTTTTCGTAGAATTTTGAGATTTTTTCTAAGTTAATTTTATCTACAAACTGGAAACAAAAAATTTGCTGAATAAATTTTTTGCAGGCGTTTTCAGACAAAAAAAATTGAAAAAAAGTTTCGAAAAAAAATTTTCAAAACAAATTCGAAATTTTCAAATTCAAATTTTTCAAAACAATTTTCAAACAATTTCTTAAACAAAAAATTTTTTGCGGAGCGTTTTACCAATTAAAATGAGAGAACAATTTCGAAATTTTTTTTTGAAAAATTTCGAAATAATTTTTAAAATGTTTATTTCATTTTTTTTAAAAATTGGCCTCAACAACGCTCCGCAATAAAAATTTTTTCGAAATTTTTCAGTCTAAATTTTTCACTGAATACTTAGAAAAAAGGAAAATAACTTTCAATAAGTTTTTTTTTTCAATAAACCTAGCTGACCGTCGGAGATACTTTTATCTCACACGGAAGTTTATATTGGTATCAAAAATATCTTACCTTTGCTCGTCTCTTTGCTTGATATGCGAGCCGAAACCCCCTATTTTCATCGAATAAAACGATTTTTCAAATCAAATAGTCATTTTTTTCTCAAAAATGTCGATTTTGAAACATTTTCACCATCACAGACGCGCCAATAAATGTCGACACAAACTCAGTATATGCTAATATTCAATCTTAATTCTGGATCGATTGTTGACCAAATCGATTGATGGCGCATTGCTTACGCTATACCCCTTAAAAACAGCCAAAGTTATCCAAAGTCTATTTTTTGTAATTTGAGAACTTTTCCAATCTACCGCCCTTATTGGACTATATATTTGTTTTCAAAAGTACTCAAATTACTGCGGACCCCTTAAGATTTTATATATTTATTACAGTTGCCTCCTGGTATAATAGGCTTCTAGAAGTCAACACTTCAAAAATGTATTACATGGACGCCTACTGATATTCTGTCTATTTTTCTATCATCTATTTATTTTACTTTAATTTATATTTTTTTGTTTTTATTCTATAGTGTTTGGTATAATATATTTTGTATCTCTGGTGGCAATGAACTCTTTAATTTTTATATGTTACGTTAATTGCAAATAAATTAAGGTTTTAATTCTCTCAGTTATTGCACTTTCATAGTCGCGTGCTTAAGTAAATTTTCGCAACGGTGTTGTTCTGGTGTGTGTCTTTCTTTGAATGCTGTTCTATCATTCGTTTTATAATATTTATTTGTTAATTTGTTTTTCTCTTATTTTTGGTTCTGTCTATTTTATTTTATTTCTATGTGTAAATGAATTGTGTAAAACTTCGCTAATATGGCCGATTAAAGCGGAGGGCAATAGTTGCTAAATCGGGTTGGGTACAGTCATGTCTAAAGTTGCCTACGATGTTAAGCTAGATGACCACATTTTTTTAAGTATATTGAAGCTTCGATTCATTGACATTTGTTTGAGCATTGTTTGTGTCGATATTTTGGAAATATTTCGAAATTTTCTTATTCTTGTGTCGAATTTTTCATAACTAATTTTTTCTGGAATCCTTGGCGGAATATTTGGTTAATTGTCTCACTTTCTTCTCAATATTTTCGTGTTGTTCTTGCCTGTCGTGTGGGTGTGATATACTCTGAGTTCTTATAGTTCTTATTAATGGCTGTTGATACTTGTTATTCTCTGTGTCTGGTTTATTTGTTGGTGTGGTGGTGTCTTGATATTTGTCTCTTGGACAATACGAAAAATTATCGTCACACCCAGGAGACGCCTGAATTATAAGGGCCGTTTTTCAACACTGTTTTAAGTTTATACTTGCACTCTGCAGAGAAATATTTCTTTCGATGTGGTAAGAATCGTCAAGTTTTTACTGCGCTTTTTCTAAATTGTTATATTTTTCAACTTTTTTATTAAAAATCGTATAAATATAAAATTCAATGAATCCGAAGCTTAGTGTCCCGAGAGCGCCTTTAAGGCCTTTAAGTAATTTAATAAAAAGCAAATTTACTGATTATTTAGACCATGGAAGCACAACTCGCGCGTTTTGAGGTTTTTTTAAAGCAGATTTATAAAAGTGTGTGTGTGTTTGAGAAAATCCAGATTAAATAAAAGTGAGCTCACAAGTGTTCAAATTTTGTTCGGAAAAGTTTTTGAAGAAATTTGAAGTGGCAACAAAGTTTGTGGTATCAAGACATAAAATTGAAAAAGTGCGATCTTTTATTATTTGAATGGTTCTAAACAACACGTAAAAACGCAAAATTTGACGAGGCAGGAAGTATTCAGCATTCTTTTCAAGTTAATAAATTTTTTTTCATTTTCCAAACAAATCTTCTTTGATTCGTCGCGGAATGGCTTTAAAACAGTAATCGGTATTTTCTGCTAAATTTCAGTGAGATTCTTATTTGTAACTCATCATTTGGGAAAGAAAATATCGAAGAAAACTTGTCAAGTCGTTAACTCTTTGTGAGCAGAGCCACAATTGTGCTCAGCATGTCTAAAATCATTCAAAAGACCAAAAATCGGATTTCGTCGAATTTATTTCAACATATCAAGATTTTGATTCGGTTGTTAAAAATAATTTATTTTTTTTCGTGTTTGGTTTCCAGTTAGGAGAGTTTTGATTTATTAGGATTTTCCGTGATGTTTCACTTCCGGGAAGATTTATTTCGGAATAGACATTAAATTACAATGACGAGTTGTTTTAGGAATATTTGCTGCATAGAATAAAAGTGATACCCAATTTCTAAGGCAGATATTTTTTTCGTTAGTGAAACTTTAAATCTAGACCTTACAAGTACCTCTTTTTGAAAAAATTACAATGTTTATCATGTGTATCCCTCTTATGCCCTTTGATTTATTCCTATACGAGTTGTGAAGGAGGCCAATGCCTGTATACGCTTCTCAGAGGCCCTGTTCTAGCCTCAATGCGCCGCTTTTGCTTATTTTCACCCCACATCTACTAGATTAATCAAGTCAGTAAAGGTATCTTAAGTTTTTCACAAGTATCTTCTATTTGCCTATTCACTTAAATAATGAAGAAAATATTAATTCTTTTATTTGGAATAAAATTATTTTTTTTATGATTTTCTTAAAATTTATTTTTGATTTATGAAGATATCCATTATCGTGCCCGATTAACCAATAATTACTTCTTTTGCCGTTTAAGGAATAGGGATAAGATTTTATGTTATCTGGCGATCATATTTTTTAATTAAAAGCGGAGCAACTATATCGACGTACGCAAGATACTTGTGCATCGTTTCCCAGACGAGAATATTGTATTGTGGACGTGTTATTACGTTGACTTGGTAACCTGCTCTTTCTCAACGATATAATTTTCTACGAACGAAAATTTAAATTCTAGAATTTAATTCGAACGCAAAATATTTCCTTTACCTTACAATTGTTTGCGTCTGGTTCTTGGCGGAAGTTTTGTTTATATGCTCAACAGCAGTTACTCGGTACTGTACTATCTAACATCCGCGTATTCCAGTATCTCAATTTTCTTCGTATTTACAACAAACGGATAAAAGCAGATGGTTCTATCGCGGACTGGAATAAAAGTTAGGTCTTGCGGCGGAACAGATCAAATGGCGGGATATCGGTGATCCCGGCATCTTATCCTTTTCTATCCCATGTTGGATGGGTTATAAGTTATGAGATAAAAATCGCGTGAATGATGCATCCTTTTGAAGCGCTGCGTTTGAGGTTGTCCAAAATTGGTCTTGCTATTGCAACGTATCTAGTACTGGACGGACTTTATAAAAATATGAAACAATTCGCATTTTTTCGTCCAAGTACCCCTCCTCTTGCTTGAATTGATTTTTCATGCAATTTATTGACTTGCATTACTTGATATAGAGCCAATAGAGCATTAGATGAGTAACTTGCCCGACTAACTTGCTACATCTTCTGTTATAAGCATGACTAATTTGTGCTATTTAACATTGCGTATCGTATTTAATCGAAGTATTCGAGTGTTAATACCAGTGTTCTTTAGTCGGAGAGAAAAATCACTATGAAGATTCAAAATAACGACGCGCCAGCAAAGGAAGATGAACCAATTAGGTCGCGACAAAGAAGTTAGACACTTATGCTTCAAGCTCGATTTATGGGAGGGAAAGTATAATTTTGTTTCATCTAGCGGATGTTGTGGCCGAAATTTGTAAATCAAGTTCAGACTTGACTTCAGAGTTGCATCAGTACTGCAATAGCAAACTCCGTTAAACCTGATTTCTAACGTGTTGAACGTAATATAATACTATTCACGGTCGACAGACTAGTTACGTTACATCAACAAGTTATGTTGATTATTCTGCTAGCCTTGTTAAGTTTGTTCCTGTTATTTTCCAGGTCTCAGTTATTTGAACGACGTCGTAATTGGGATGTTTTATAAGGGTTTTCGTCGGAGTTTCGCGATTTTTTCCATAGGATGATTAACAAATTGTTTTTGATTTAAGTATACTTTTTGCGATGTTGGCGTACCACGGGGATTCGGCTCCTCTTCTATAGTTTATACGTTTCTGTGTATTTGGCCATTCGGTCTTTATATACTTAGTGACGTTTCAATTTTAATCCATATATAAAAATCTTTTGATGTGTTTTAACTATCTTTGTTAGGATTTTTTTTGGTCATTCTGATCCAGCGCATTTTTTGCTTAAAAAGTTTTTTGCAAAATCAAAATCGATTTTTCGTGTATTTTCAGTATGTTCAAGGATCTGGAATCAGTTTCTGCAATCGGTATAATGCCTCATAGGATAACTTTTCGATAGCTCAAACATTAACGATTTTTTATTTCTTGCATTCTTTTTTAAAATCGTCAGTAGTAAAGAGTCAGCACGTACGACCCTAACTTTTGCTTCGTTTTTTAATTAGTTTATCGAAAGCTCTTATGGAGGTCATGAGTGAAACCTGATGCTTCTATTGGTCTAACTGGGTCCAACGCGGAGCGGGGGGAGTATGAATGTAGTTTAAAGTAAAATGTATGTTAAAGTAAATGTCTAGTTATAGTTAAATGTGTTATAAAAATAGTGAAATGATTAAATATTCGAAAGTCAGTTAAAATCATAGTGTAAATGTATTAAAATACAAAGTTGAATGTAGCTTTAGAAACAACCGCCGCTATTTTTGTTTGCGTACGGCGGTTGGACGAATGTGATTGGAGTTGAATGTAGTTTAAAATCTTGGAGTGAATGTAGTCTTTTACGATGTGAAATTGTAGTTAAGAAAAGCGTATATCGATATTGTGGGTTAACTACTATGCATCTTTGGCAATGTTCGGCGTATAGCTGAAACCACGCAAAACTACTGTAAGGCTCCGCGAATACCTACGCAACCAAAAAATTTCCTATACTACGCCCTGCTTTTATTTAGATTTTGATCCTTAGGCCCTTCGGTTCGCTTTCGGTCTGTTGACTTTCTCGAAGCTTCTTATGGTCAGATTGTCTTAATTTGTATTCCAATTTATTCTTTTTCGAAGAATTAATCCGATTAAATTTCTCAAACGAACATAAAAGGTTATCTTTATTTATTTTCTTGTGAACTTGAATCGTAAGTTTTTTGACTAAGAATTATTATTATTGTTATTATAACAAACTGACATAATGACTGTTCCTGCTTGATTTTGGCGGCGATCGCGATTGAATTTATAGGAGTTTCGGTTTTATCATGTAATTAAGGCTTATTCGAAGATTTTGAGCCTAATTTCAGAAATGGGCTTAGGATTGTCTCTTATATATACAGTATAGGTGGTTTCTTGTGGATTAGTATCCATTTTACCTTAAATTAAGCAGTTTCGCATAAACCCGCTGTCCCCGAATTGACAATAAGCGCTTTCAAAGAGCATCGTTCTCAATTTGTATTCACAGAATTAGTTTAATTTATGATGTGGAAAATATGTTATTAGTTTTCTACTGGCAAATTCGGCGATATTGGCCACTGGATTTTTTTAGCTGAATCGTTGAACTGCGTAGGTTTTTTATCGAGATTTCGGCAAAATTCTTCGATATCCCCCCTGTCTCTGTCACTGATTACATCAGATTTTTGAGCATCTCATTTTAATTGGATACCTGTTATTGGGCGGAGTTCCAATTTACGAATTTATATAGTGAGATTGTGGTAAACTCCTACGTAGTTGCCGAAAATCTCTGGACCCGTAGCAGCCTCGGAGAGACTTGGCTCTTGACTTGGGCTTTATTTGGTTTGCTGCTGGCAGGTTTTACTCTTCATTGAATATTGTCAACATTTGAAATAAAAGACAGCCATTTAGGAAAAGGAAATTTTTTGGATATTCGTTTTGAAATTTCTGGTGTTGGTTGAAAAAGAATAATTTGCTTGACGAAGTCACCCCGGAAATAAAACTGTAGGGTCAAATAAGACTTGAAAACATATATTTTGAAATTTATTTAAAAATTTTATTTTGTGTTAGCCGAGCAAAAGTGAAGCAAGTCAAGTCAAGCCAGGCAAAACAATTATATGGTTTTGTCAGGCCAAGAAAATTTGTGGGCTTGCCTGAGGCCTGACCCGTAGATGTTTATGCACATTAATCTTTAAATGCGCCTTAACTTGAGCGATTATAACCGCACAGTTTCATTTATCAAATATATTTTTTCAATGATAATGATTTATCCAAAGAATTTAAAAACAATTTTGTCTAAAAGTTAATAAAAAGTCAGTCAAATTGAAGAAATTAAAATTCCTCTCATTTTTGCGAGTTCTACGACACCATGAATAAATCACGATTAGGTTATTTGCCATTTTCATATTTTCAATATTAAACCGCCAACCCAATTGGGTATTGCAGCTGGGCAAAAAGAAGATGAATGTCTTTAATTAATTCTCAGTAAAATGAAGTCTTAATTTTTTTTGGAATAAGTTATTTCTCGTGATTTTTCTCTCCTTTTTGTCCTAGCTTCTTCTGTAATCAGTATACGGAAGTTTTGACTCTTTGATTTTGATTTATTTAAACTGGATTTTGTAATGCAATAAAGGTCTGTAGAATTTATTTACCGATTCTTTTAGGGTCTTCCACGTGATTTGAGTACTTTTGAAAAACAAAAACACTAGATCGTAGTAATTTGAAAAGTACTTCAAATTACGTCCAAACAATTCAGCGTCAATTCAAGCGTTCTTTAAGACATTTTCTCTTTTACATCGGAGTCCGAATAAAATCACGTGAGCGAATTAATTCAAAATAAGGTTTTGAATATGTCATATTGTAATTTTTATTTCCGAAAATAAAGTCACGTGACGTGTTTGAAATATAATTATGTTCAAACTCTTGAGGTAGGTGGTATATTGCCCAAAATTTTCGGCGTAGTTTCGATCACTATTGTTTACTTTATAAACCTTAATTTCCTAATTTGAAGGGTCACGTGATATTTGGTCTATTTGGTCTTGGTAATGGGAAATATAACAAGTCTTTTTTCTAAAGAACCAGCGTCACTTCTTTCAAGAAATTGATTTATCAGTAATTTTTGAACAAAAACAACTATTTTGTCAAACCTGTATTTCCTTGATTATAGAGTGTCACCTGGATCATTTTGGCTTAGGTGTAATGGGAAAAAAGTCTTAGAATTTTTTTTTGCTCAGGTTTTCTTGATGATTTTAATTTTTTTTGCAAATTGAGTACTGTAATACAGTAAATTTTCGAGAAAAAACGCACAACGTTCAATTTCTTCATAGTCGCGATCACTGTGTAATTTTCATTTGAATTTAAGTACACATGTCCTTTTTTGCGATTAAGCGCCCTTGCACATAATGTGGCAAAAAGACCCAAGAAAATTACCTTGATATGTACATTTTATCTTTTTATACCCCGTCCTAACGATGCGTTGAATATTAATAATCAATGTCTTATATTCTCAGTAATTTCAATTATATGTTACAGCAAGATGTTACTTATTATTGAATTTGCTGATTGGTGTCAAATGTTGTATTTGCAGATTTTTTATGAGTGAATCTCAGTTTTTAATTTTGGTTGGTCTTTTTGGCTGATCAGACTGACCTTTTTTTCGGATGTTTCTTTTCTGAGAATTCTAGAATGAAAATCAAGGTTTCGTCCTGCATCGTGATGACGACATATAGTTATCCTAACTTAGTCGCAAAAACGACTTTTTCTAAACATTCTTCTAAAAAGATTATGAGTTTGGATAATGCAAAAATACTTTCTTTGGCAATTTCTCTATATTTATTTACATTTTGCGAGTTCACCAAAATCTACAAAAAGTTATTGCGCAATTTCTGACGTTTTTCAAACGTCCCGACTGGTTTTCTTCAAATTGCGTATTCAATAGCCAGATTATACTACAACCGTTAATCAACCATCACATCACGTCATATATGTAATCGGTCTTCCCTATTCTTGTTATGTTCGAGTCGTAATTTTCTCTGTTATCAGTGCTAGCTTAAACTTGTTTACATTAATCTGCAATATACATTTGATCTTTTTTTCCACCTCGCATTTTATTTCCGAAAAAGTTTACTTTCTCTTTAGTTGTTCGAATCCACTTGATGAGTTTTTCTTGTTTGTAAATATAGTTTTGAGTTTGATTTACAATCGAGAAAATTAGCGGTACAATACTCACAGCACAACTTGCCTTATTAATTTATAGAAACGTTGGTGATTTAGGACGCTAATTCTATTTAGCGTTTTGTTCATCACTCAAGCAAAGCTTCAGCAACATTAGTTGGATTCGAAACTAGCGCTATAGAGATGTTTTGACGTTTCGAGAATAATTGCTGTTGATCAAAGAAAGTTATGGAACTTTATTTAAAGTTGTGAGATGATACAGTGTGAAATTGACCCTTTTATAACGCACTTTTGTCAATGTTTTCAAAAATAGCAAAGTTGAATTCTCTATTGCACGAAATATGTTTAACAAGTCTTCATTATTCTTCTATAGTTATGATTCAATTTTCCTCTATTTCATTTAACAATTTTTTGTACAATCTTTAATCGAAAAGAATCTTATCGCGGAAGCATTGTCAGCCATATATAAATGTGCTTCATTTAAGTTGCGATGGTTCCAGACTGTATAACCTGTCGATTGATGCTCTTTAGCAATAAATCTTCATTTTCTTTAAAAATAATTAGATGATTCTTTTATCATGAACAACGAGAGTTGGGCCTTACGCTTTTTTGAAGCGTTCGTTTGAAATGTTCATCACGAATTTGTGTTCTCGTTTAACCCTTGAAATCATCAGAGGCCGATAGTCGGTCATACCTACGAAACCTTTCTAACAAAGGGATTATAACAGTTTTTAGGAAGTTGTTGGTGCTACAAACATTTAACAGTAAAAGTATTCGTATATTTTGTGCAGATATTTTTTTTGGAAGTGAATTGGTTGAAAATTTTCATTTCAAAGTATTCCATGAAAACGGTTATTATTAATAAAAATTATTTATCCAGTCAGATAATGTTCTACACTGTCACCTTCGGTTACTTATGAAATTAAAAGTTATATAAAACTCTATTATAAATGTATTAAACCTAATTGCCTTATTTGGGAAATAGCCTTTTATAGAAATTTTGTGATTTTTTCATCATTTTATTAACTTTTACAAAAATTACTTTTGGATAGCCATGAGTCATATAGTCCAGATATACTGAATTAGATCTATATCAGATTAAGATGTGGCCGCTGGGCAGATACTTTTACGTTCGGTACCATAAATAACCTTTCGTGAGACTTCGATGAGCACGTACACGTGCTGTTATTCTACACCTTGGTTTCCCAACTAATTTCTTAGATCTAAAAATCATAATTGGCTAAATTAGACAAATGATTGATGGAAAATATAAGCGTTTTCAGATTTCCTATGCATATAGTCAATTTGGAGCTTCAACTACCAGCTTTTCATGTAAACAACTTTCTTAAGTAGAGCCGATTCGGCTTGGTGCCTTGGCGGAAACTTTTTTGGAGATTCCAGGGTTAAGGGTTTCGAGGCGAACCTTTAATCGCGGTCCGAAATACGATTCGTTTTCGCAAAAAGTGTTAAGGCGTTTTAATATACTATTTTCTTTGTTCGATTTAGCATTTTTTCACGCTTATTTTAAATCTCTTGATTGTTTTTTGCTTGAGTCTACTACGTGTTTTTGATTTGAAAAGTGACAGATTTATATCATAAATGTTTTGAACAGCGTCAACCCTGTGACAAAATAAATCTACCATATGGGTTCTTACTTATATACAGCGGTTCGACCTCATATGGGAGTCATTTACTTCCGAAAATTATTAGTTTGTTTATGTTTTGTGATATATCGTTCAGCTGACCAGATAAATGTATATCACCTCAATAAAGTACTTCTATCTATTTAAAAGTTTTTCTTTTTACTGCAAAAATTAGAAAGCATTAAAAAATTTACGTCCAAATTTGTTTGAATTGTTTTTGTTGAGATCTCGTGAATAAAATCAAAATAGCCTGAATTCGGATAATTTTAATGTCTTATTAATTGTGAATCTCGTCAAGACACCGAATTTTTTGAATATTTTATTAAGATTCTTATTTGCCGTCGATGAATGACGTCACTTGCTGAATTAAACGCCCGAATTTACTCCTTTCAATGTTTTATTTGATTTCCGTTCGGGTGAAAATAAACTTATGAATCATTTGGTTATTCCATCATTCAATGTGAAAAACTTTTAAACAGATTCAAAGTTTTTCATTTTCGGAAAAATTATTTCTGTGCTCATATCCCTTTTCATACCTTTTGGTTAGAATTGCGTAGCCACTCCTCCTTTTTAACGTGTATTTTTTTTAACGTCTTTTGGCCTACGCATTCTAACCAAGGTGTAAGGGTATCCTTTATTCACATTTTGCTATGAATGTGTAGCCACGTCGATTTTAGTCTAATTTTTTATTGATTCTTCTATCTGGCTACGCATTCTAAGCAATGTGTAATACAGAATATCGCTGAAATTTTTTGGATGGTCGAAAACTGTAGTTACCTTTTTTGTAAATTTTCTACATCTTTAAAATTTCCTATTCCAAGGTGAAATTTGGCCTTCCTGAGTAGTCTTTTTTTTATTGCCTCCCAGAAAATTGATCTTCTTTGAACTCGGTGGACTTCTCAGCCCAGCAAATTTACATTTTAATTTTTTAGACGTCAAAGCAGAGATCATCGTCGCCTTCTTTTAATAGTAAACATGGCCAATAATATTTTTATCCTTGACTGAATAAAATTTTGGAATTGTCTTCTCTGAAATTTGAGTTTCCCCTTTATAAATTTCAATTGACAAGTTAGTCGGGAATCCGACGGTTCGCCGCCCATTTATGTTATTTTCCTTACTTTCTCTGAGCCCAATTTGGGAAAACAATAATATATAATGTTCAAAAATTTAAAAGACCGTGAGCATTCAAAATGACGTCAAACAATAAATTACTGTTAACAGCCTTGTGAATCTGACATTTTTTCGCGTCAAACTTTCCAAACCCTAAACTTTGACCAAATTTTGAGAAAATCTTAAATTCGCGCGTATTTCTTACATTTCACTTGATTTTTTTGTCGCTTATTGCTTCGGTGTAACTAGTTCAAATTGCTATTTTTAGCATCATATAGGCAGGCCTGATTAGCATTGAAATTTTTAGAATAATCAAATAATCCTACGCTTAAACGTAAAAAATCGTTCTAAATGTATTTTCGAACAAAATTTACTTTAGACATATGAATGAAACACAGAAACGTCAAGTTTTAAATAAATATAATTAAATTTTTGTTTAATTCATTCTGTAATGTAAACGTTTTTCTGTAGTATTAGTTAATTTTCACTGCCATGACTCGACAGTTTCAATGTAATCTCTCACACCGCTCAGTGTTCTGTTAAAATATTGTTGATTTAAATTAAAATAAAGATAGAAACTTGATTTTAAATTTTTCTTTTTTTTTATTCGAATCGATTACCGCTGTTCTGGACACCAATATAGGATTACCGGGACCTCAGAGTACAAATCCTAATATGTGAAAATGCGAAATGCTACATTCGTGATTAGTTGATCCTTTCTCAACCTGCCATGGAAATCGGCCCTATTCCGCAATCACAGGTTTTGATTGGGTTGCTAATTCTTCGTGTTTGTATTATTCATAATGATTAATTTTACTCTGGGTCGGTAATATTAACCTCTTGAACATCAACACTGGAGGTTTTGATGGAAAAGTTATCATTACCACACTTATTGCACCGACCTAAAATTCTTATCGAAGGTTCTTCGATGAAACGTCATTTCACCAACTAAATTAACGAAAAAGCCCCCAGAGTGATCCAGGACTAATATAGTCGAATCACTTTCTCGGGGGCGCTTAGATAGGTGTAGACATTCACCTATGTCTTAAAAAATAAAGGCTGTTCGAAAAATGTCTGAATTATAATGTTCAGTAAATAAATAATGTTTATTTTTCAACGGAAATTTATCCTTGATACATTGGAAGCAGAACCCTAGAAGTTGATTCACATCAGTTTCATGGATATCACTTCTCAGGGGCAATGACAGCAAAACTATTTATTTTATCTAATATATATTTTTTTAAAAATTTTCAGTTCATAGGCATTATTCTATTGCAGTTTTCTCATTTTTTAGTCAAACCGAGAAAAATTCAGACAATAAAAAGTGTTTTAAACGTTTATTTTATTTACAGAAAATATTCTATACGCAAGCCTCTAAGGTAGATAGATTTTGCTTAATATATAATTTTATTATATTTGCATCCCATATCATTTTAAGTATGTCAACTCTTTATCAGGTACTGGTCGTTATTCCCAAGTCCGTAGGAGGGCATTGGTATGTGTCATCTCTGCAACTTTGTGTATAGCCGCAATATGATTTGAATTCTGAATTAATTTCGCGTTTGTAGTTTTTTTATCTTCGCGTTCATTCAATAGCTTTCCCGATCTCTGTCTCATGGCACCATCAAAGCACGTAAAGGAAGCAACGCTTTTTATGGAACATATCCTTAATTTGGGATCAAATTATATTGTACCAAGAATAATATTATCCTTATCACTTTTTGATATCGGCCTTCTACTAAAAGACACTACGTTTTGCATCAGGCCGGAATTTAGCATGAGTGTGTGATTCGTAGTTATTTTTTGATGCTTATTTTTAATTACTTTCATTTTTCCCTGTTACATTTTGACATAATGTACTTGTCAATTCATATTGAGAATCACGAATTATAGTTTCCGAGGATGTCAAAATTATATTGGCTTTCTAGCGATTTTTCGATAATTGGAAGTTTGCGTTGGAACAAGCAAGACTTTTTTTCTAACCGTCAGGTTTAGTTATTGCTACTGTTGCCCACTGTCGAGCTTTTTTTCTGTGATCAACTAATTACTTTGTTATAAGTTGTGTTTCATGTCCCCTGGACGGAAGATGGTAAAGCATAGAATCGTCCTTATCAATTGTCCGCTTTCTTGAAATAATTCTCCCTTAACTTTTTTGTTTTCTTGTATTTGATATCTAAAAATCGAATTTATCTACCAGTTGAGAAAAGTCGGTGGTGTTGACGATTGGCCTCGTAAGAAGTGCCATTATGACACATTTTGGCCAAACACGTTTGCGTACCATTTCGTTTTGCGCATAAATCCGACACTTGATCACTTATCACTACAGACAGGCTCTTATAAGTGACATAGATCGGTTGGCAACTAAATAGTGTTTTGAATAAATTTATTGTTATTCATTTACGAAATATACATCCTCTCTTGGGAAAATGGTGTGCGGCAACTAGTTGGCTAAAATCGAGTCTACGAGTTAAAGTAAAAGTAACCATTTTGAAGAGTTTTTTCCGTTGATTTGAAACGAATACTTGAAAAAAAATTTGAACAAAAATAATGAATTTTTTTATAATGTCTTGAACTTTTTTCAAAAATTTCTTATAATTTGGCGAATTCGAAAAGTTTAATTCGAACTCAAAATTTTCTTAAAAAGCAATAACTCGAAAATTCTTTAGTTACTAAAGTTGCCGGCATTACTTTGATGGTATATTGAGAAGAATATATAAACTCAGTAAAAAGTTTTTCATCAAGAGCCCATATCCGTATCTGTCAAAATGCACCGACTCCCTTTAACCCTTTAGCGTTAACCCGACTACAAAACTACGTTTTTGGCGACTTTGCCGTTGACCACCCCCTCAACCCTAGAGTACTAAATATCCCCTATTCACACTTTTGTTAATATCCCTGCCCCAATACTCAAAAACACACTACGTTTCCTAATCAGGGCCGGGATATTAACAAACGTGTGAATAGGGGATATGCTTTATGAAAATGAAATAAAATAAATACTGAAATTTCTTGTCAATTTTTTAATTGATGATAAGTATGCAGCATCTCAATTAAAAATTTATTTTGTACATAAACTGAAAGACCGGATGTTTACTAAGCGCCCTTGTTCATCAAAAAAAAGTGCCAATTGGCGCGATTATTAACGTTTCGCTGCGATCACGGCGTTGATTCGTTGTAAAAGTGCTGAGATTAGCAAATTGTGTAAGTGGTAATTACGTAATTTCACAAAAAAAATTAATTTCATTTTGGCATTCAACACATTTAGCTCTTTAAAAAAGAAACCACTCAGAGCAAATAGTATTCCAAGTTTTGACCGGAGGCAAGTTTTTTCATTATCAAACTTTGGGGAACCCTAGTTTCTCCATCTTTAAATCTAAGAATTAATTGAGGCCATGAATTATAAATGCAACATCTAATTTTTTATGGCGAAGTTCATTTTTTGAAAAAAATAACATGAACACCATATTTTTTCAAAGATTTGATAATTTGTATTGAAACTATTGTTTTTAAAAGAACGTAAAAAACGTACTTTAAATGGCTATAAAAAATAAACTCAAACTTTAGGGTCCACCGTTTTTATATCAGTTTATAAAATAAAAAAACTTTTCAATTTTACATGTCTTTTTAAATACTTTTTAAATTCTCCTCAAATTATGGAAATACAATTCTGATGATAAGATCTTTTTTTATTAACTAAATTTGCGAAAATATCGACAAAATTTTCAATTTTTATATTTGTCTCATTTAGTTTTCTAAAAATTATTTTTTTTAATTTTGTCAGATTTAGTTTTCAAAACTGAAAATTTTTTTTTTATGTTTTATTACTGAACTTGAGTTTTATCACAAACAAAATATTAATTCTATTGTATGTTTTGTGATTTTTATGCCAAAAATTTTGGGCAAAGGGAGTCGGTAAGATGTTAGGTACCCATTTAATAATGAAATCAGAAGTGCTGGGTCAGGGCCGTGTGTTCTAGCCTGAAGAACCTACATCAGTTCTGGGTGGCGCACATCAACTCCAAAATATGTCTGATTCTGCCAAATGAAGCCTTTTCCACGTTATTTGCACCAACTTACTAAAGAAAAACGTTAATTTTTATTCATTTTCCCTGCTGAAAATCTGAATTAGACCCCATTCAAGAGAAAACTGACACTTTGGGGCATTTCAGCGAAATAATTTATTATCTGTTAATAATTTAATGGCAACAGTCCTACCAGCTGGGTCAAAACGGTCATTGTGAAGGGGTTATAAATGAGCAAAATTATTATTATTGTGGCCAGGGGTTAAATTGAAATTTTATATTTTTAGAATAATTAATTGGTGATGAATATCATGAAATCTATCCTGACGGTTTTTGAACTAAAATCAGGTTTTCAAAAATATATTTTGTTCTAAATTTAACGTACCGATAGCCAGAAAGTCAGATATTCTCAGATTAAAAGGACTCAAAAAGACGTTTTGTTTAATCCCCGAGAAAACTTGCGGTTTTATGATGAGGAAAGAGAGATTATAACACAATTTATTTTGCAATAATGAGTTGTTCATAAAAATTTTGCCTTTCTATTCAAAAAAATAAGCATTTTAGTGAATTTTTCAAAAATAAGCATTTTATTGAATTTTTCAAAAAATAAGCAATTTATTGAATTTTTTAATTTAATGATTTTTTTTGCAAAAAATAAGCATTTATTTAAAATGAAATACCCCTGATCCAAATTGTCATTTCTAATTATAAAGGAGATACCACCTACGTTGGATCAAAGAAAAAATATCAAGCTGGATTCACGCGAAAGGTCCTCCGAATTTCGAAAACTATATGAAATCACCGGTGTAGTCGGAGTTGGAGGCGGAGGCACTGTTTATGCAGGTAAAATCGATGCCAAATATAATAAACCTACAATCAGTATAATAAACCGCCCCAGGTCATTTAAAAAAATACCTTACAAAAGTTTTCATCAGATTTAACTTGAGTGACAAAATGGAAGATGTTTAATTTTTCTAATATAATACGTGTACATTTGAGTAATCAGAAATAACTCAGTAAGGTTTTTTAGACTAATTTCAAGCCAAGGTAAACCCGACAGAACTTTCTCTGCCTACGGTCGGTGATTTTGCTTTGTTCTAAGAAATCATGATTAAAAATGATCTATGCGAAAAAAATTTAAAATTTCACCAGGAAAGTGTTCAAAATCAAAAATGATCTATGCGGAAAATTGTTTTTGAAATTGCCTATCTTTTTGCATTGAATTTTCAAAATAAATTTGAGAATAATTGCAAGCCAAATGATAGGCAAAATTATTTTGAAAAATGCTGATTTTAAGAAAATGACACATTATTTTTTCCAAAAATATTCCACAGACATAAACGGTATATGAATCATATAATATGATATACGGTATATACTACCGGTATATATCATATACCACAAAACCTAAAAGTGCTTTATTTCAATTAAATTTGTGTCGGTCGAATTTTGTCGAGCTTTTATATTTGGAGACGAGCAAACAAGTAGTTTACCTTAACCATCAGAGACAATAAGTTCAAAAATTACCATATTCAATTTTTAAGCTATTAAACTAATCTCAAATTTATCATTTTAAGCCTTATCTTTCATAAATCATTGTGTTAAAAAAATTTAAATAATGTAGGGTTTTCAATGTCAAATTTCATAGATTTTTGACAGAGATTAAAATTATCTAACGTAATTTTGAATGAAAAAATAACAAATATCTTTGATCAGGGACCTTGTATTAAAAAACATGGTATTAAAAAAACAAATTTTTAAACCTACTGTATTTTCAAAAACAAAATTTGTAGATTTAAATTTTTTCGGAAATGTAAGCAGTTATCTGTCGTAAAAGTAAGTTATATTTTTCAGGGGGCTGTATCGGATGACTTTTTTGAAGGGTCAAACCGTATGAGTCATACGGTATGACTCATACTTTAGGACTCATAACTCTTTTCGCTAGCCTGAAAATAGTTTAAAAACCTCAGATTGTTAGTTTGTAATCTCGAGAATAAATGTTTCTGATAATTGGTGCGATTGCATGTTGAACCAACCGGTAAATTAGGTTAACCGAAAGCGAAAAGTTGTTTTTATTTCTGGTACTAAAAGTGTCTTATGTTTTAAGATAAATTAAGGGAAAACTAAACTAAAAAATTTTTAGCTTTTTTTTTCAATTTTTTCTCTGAAAGAGCCTTCAAAACTGCACAAATTATCGTTCTTGGAAGTTTTCGCCGCGGAATTTGTAACATTTTACATACAAAAATATTTTTTGTCATAATATGCTCTCTTCAGCCAATTGCGAAATAAAAATACTTTTCGAAAATCGTTGATTTCATTTTTTTATCTCCCAGGAACACAATTTGAAAATAATGTCCATGTATCAAGTTTTTAATAGCACCAAACAAATTCTGAGAATGATTTATAATAACCAAGTTTTCGTTACGAGAGGGCAATTACACATACCGAGCTTGTTTGAATAATTTCCAACTTTATATAATCACGACTTTCGAAGAATATCTTATTTCGAATTTATTCGGTGCCGCGGGATGCCGTGATATTTTTTCGTCTAGACCGTTAGATAACAGACGTCTATTTTTTTCTTAAGATTAACCTCACATGTTCTGCCTAGATTATTTTTTTTGCAAAAATAAGTTCTTCAATAAATTTATGTGATTGCAATAAACACAAAATTGTACAGCATGTCATATTTTTGCTTGAAATCTTAGTTTTTGCTCAAAACTGATCGAAATCATTTATTCGTCAAAAAAAGTTAAAATAAACGCCATTATTTCTGGTGCTATCATTGATCAAACAAGGGTCAAACGTGAACTCGCTACGCCAAGCTTAGAGATTCCGTTCTTTAATATGTATTCCCCCTTTAATATCAATTTTATCGTATAAATTGTTATGTAAAGCCAGAAAAATAAACTCTATTTTATAAAAATAATCAAACAAAATAATCATAAATTTCAGGCCTCCGACGATATGATGGGCTTAAAGTGGCAATTAAGCAAGTACCAAAAACTAAGGTGAAACGTTGGGGAAAAGTTCAAGGGCGAATGGTTCCAATCGAATTTGAGCTGCTGGATAAAGTGTCTGATGGCCACCGAGGTAATTTAAATTGAATTATTTTTTTCGATTTAACTTTTTTATAATAATAATAATTTTGATTAATAATTAATTTTTTTAAATAAATTTGCTATTAATTATTGAAGTTAAAATTTATCTACTATCTTTCGATACAATACTAATCTAGGAAACCGTTATTTTCGGGGGAGTTATTAATTGCACCTGACTTTCAATTTGGCTTGCAAATGGCGCTCATTAGCTGATTAGCCCACACTTTTTTGTTCGAACAAAAATGTGTAGGCGCAAATCTAATCGTTATGAGAAATAATGAGATGGGCTATACAAAATCTTATATCGCAAAATTGAAATTTTTCATGAGTTTCATAGCATAAACCGACCGGTTTCATTGAGAATTTAAAAATTTCATCAAAAAAATAAAATATTTTGAAAAATTTTATTAAACTTGTACTGCTGTTTTCGAAAACGTATTTTTCAGAAAAAAATAGAAAAATTTACATGAAATCTATGAAAAATGTAAACTTCATTATTAATTGATTTATAATCAATACATATTAATTACTTATAGCCTATAAGTTATAGGGCAAATGATGTCCAAATATTAAAAAATATTTGATAGATTTTATTAAATAAATTGGCGCAGAGATTCATAATGATGGATCCTAAAATTCAAGATTTCCAAAAAATTCGAATATAGTGGGAAAAGACTACCTGGGCAAATATTTTTTTTAAATGAGCCAGTAAGCGGTTCCGTTATGTGATATTTTTTTTTAAAACAACACTTTGTTTTATATCAAAAATAAATAATATATTTCTTTCTCTATAAATTTAAAATTGAATATAAAACGCGCTCAAATCGCTTTTCATCCGACAATCACTCGGTTCTAGCGCCCGCTTACTCTCACATCATAACCCCATAGTGCCACTGGTGTTCAAAAAACATTGTCAGTTTGGTGGCACCGAAAAAAAAAGTTAATGATATTAAAATTTCAAGGAATTGTCCAGATGATCGATTGGTACGAAAGACGATCAAGCTATGTTTTGGTTATGGAACGACCAGAAAGACATATTGACTTATTCGATTATCTGAATCAAGCCGGACCAATCAGAGAACCATTAGTTCGGGACATTTTCATTCAGGTAAAGTAACTCTCACTCGATAACAAAAATTTAAATTCTTGAATTTTTTTAACAAATTTTAAATGATTATTCAGATTTTGGATGCTATTATCCACTGTCATGTCAATGGGGTCCTTCATCGAGATATAAAAGATGAAAATATTTTATTATCTAGAAAAACCGATGACATTAAAGGTGGTTTCGAAGCTAAGCTCATTGATTTTGGCTGTGGAACACGTTTAAAGGTCAGTTAATTTATTTTATTTAAAAATAAGTATGTAAATTTTGCTAGTCTTCTAGGCACGTCTAGTTGGGTTTTTGAATATTTTCATATACCACGTGATTTCAAGGTAGCGTCGAGACGAATAGTAATTTGTCGAGATTTGAGGTGATTTGAGGCAAGATTTATAGTCTTTCATACAAGGGTATACGAGCAAATTTTGCTGATCAGATCGGACCCGAGCTGGAAGAAAAATTATCAGATCGTAATCGATAGGACCTAATCGGACAAGCTTGAATTTTCACATTGCTTGAAATAAATGCGTGGATACTGAAATACTTAGCTGAAGGGTTAAATGAGCCGTATTGGTTGTTAACAAAGAAATTTGCATTTTTGCTAGATCATGTTGGAAACAAAAAATTCTACCTCAGAAAAAATATCGAAAATAAATGTAATTTTCAGAAAAATTGAAATTTTAAAAATTTTAAGGTTTAAATTTTCAAAGTTTCAAAAATAAATTATATTTTGTCAAAAACAACAATTTTAATAACAAATTTTTTAAAACTAACAGCTGTTCTAAATTAAATCGTTTTATATAATAGTATAGTTTAGAATCACCTCAAGTCTCGACGCCACTTGAACCTCATACGGTAACACAAAGATGTACCACAAAGATTTATAATTTTTGGAATAAAAAAATTGTAAAAATGTTAAAAAATCATTTGTGAGTATAAATTGCCATAACTTCAGCCGTGTAAATCAAGGTGTCAAAAAAGTGGTTTTTGAAGGGAATTTTCACAGATAAATTTTAATATTTGAAAATTTATTTAATTATTTGAAAATGTCTGATTTCTGACTTTCATATTTTCAAAAAATTAACTAACAAAATAATCGGGCGTGTAGTTATCACATTATGAGCGCGAAAAACGAGTCCTAAAATAAGCGTTTGAGCCTCTGAGAAAGTTTGTAATTGAGAGCCTCTAACGGTTAATGATATTTTTGTTTCAAAATAAGGCAGAATAAATAAACTATAATTTTCACGAGTTCAATCTAAAAAATATTTTCAGGAAGCTTGCTATACAGAATTTGCTGGCACCCCTGAATTTTATCCTCCCGAATGGTTCCGAGAACGTCGATATGAGGGGAAACGTGCCTCAGTTTGGTCACTAGGTGTCCTATTGTTTACGATGACCCAGGGCGAGGTCCCATTTCCAAAAGAGCGCGATATCACCCGCTGTGATTTGCGATTTAAATCTACGATTCCCGTAGCCAGACATATCAGAGAATTTATCCGCTGGCTTCTTAATCCTGACGAGCGGGCAAGACCCACTTTTGCCCATATTGCCCAGCACCCATGGATTAAGGAAGGGCGAGAACGAGGAAATTCGACGGGACTTTAGGCTGTTTTTTCGTGGTTGATAGAAAACTTTTAAAAATTTATTAGCATTTTCGATTTTTCATTTGATGAGTTTGAGCTCTTGCGATCGCAGCGGAAGTTAATTTTTGACGTTTTCAGGATGACAATAGGCTAGAATAAGATTTTACATCCGATTTTTGCAAATATCATCATCATATTCCTTACGAATTTTCAATTTGCAAGATAAAGCCTTATAATTTCTGAAAGTAGCTTGATAGGATTTAGTGAAACGAATCACTTTTGGTCTCTGGGCCTTGAGATTCAGGCAGTTTATCTAAAAATAGTTCTTTACCGAAAATTGAAAAATGACCTATTTTGGAAGTGAAACTATAAGCATTCAACCGCTAGTTTCCTTTTTTAACAAATTGTTAATATAAGTCAAAAATAATAAGCTAAATAAAAATACTGGTGAGCTTATTTAAAATAGGCTAGACAAAATACAACTGACTCGGATTTAATTGAATTTCCAAGCTCTTTTAGCGGGTTTTGTGGAAAATGTGACTGTCAAAATTTTTGGCCGAAAATTATGTCTCGTTTTCCAAAATTGGAAAATTTGCCTATTATTTGGCTTGAAAATAATCTCAAATATATTTCGAAAATTCCGAGCCAAAATATTTCAAAAACAATTTTCCGCATAGATCATTTTTTTCAAAATTTCCTAGAATATATCAAAAAACCAGGTACCGTAAATAATTACTATGCAAAGTATTTATCACTGTTTTCGGTTCCAGAATATATTTCAATATTTAGAGTTAACTCTCTCGCTACTCGAATAAACTTTTGTGAAATATTTTTTGCTCATCAAAATAGTTCAAATTAAAAAAATCACCAAAAATTAGAAATTATCATTAATTATTTTTTGAGTTTATTCACTGCCAACCAGTTTTATTTCTGTACAGATATTTAAATTCTTATAAGGCCACTGCACCACCAAATTTGACAGCTATTTTTTTCATACAAAAATAAAGACCTTTCTGCAAAATGTTAAATACACGCTCACACCGCCACTTTCTTCATTATTTATCTATAGCAGGCTTGAAGACAAGATAAGGAGACAAGTTTGTTTTTTAAGAAGGTGATCGCTTAAGCTTTTATTAAAATAATAATCAGAAAAAGTGAAAGTTTATGAAAATTTATGAACTGGCTCTCAAAAAAGGAGATATTTTTTACAAACCAACCAATGAGCAGGTCTGATTTGTTCTATTCCTTTGATAAATTACAAAAATCATACCCTTTTGACTTAATTCAATTTTCTGGCAATTTCTTTGATTGTTAGCACTATAATAGTCTATTATTAATTGATCATTACAAATTAAATTTTGAATTTTCTTAGGAAGTTTTACGCTTATTTCATTCATTTTGTTGAAAAGCTTGTACATGTATTTCATCATCAAAAATATCCACGCTTATCAAGTGCGCTGATTGACTAATCTTTAGCACAATTTTATCTCAAGATGACCCATAATTCCAAAATAATACCATCAACCAAAAGTCACTGAATACAATTTGTACAATTTATTGTAGAAAAATAATTTTCGGAAAAGATGAGAGAAATTTGTTCGTTTTACTAAAATGGTGGCCAGCAGCTGGGTGATGATTCATATTGTTTGGCAACAAATCTAGAATATTTTTTCGTATTTTTGGATGGATTATATTTTTGATAAAAATTTATGTTTGAACATCTTGAAATAAAACAATATTTTTATTTAACAAAAAAAAACGTGAAAATTTTTTTAACTACAGTTTGATATTTTTAGAAGAATTTATTTAATGTTTTTTGTTTCCAAATAATTTGTGAAAATAAAACTTATAATGTATTGCGACGGTGACCCCCTCGTCGTTTTATTGTTTAAAAGATCGGAGGGCCGAAAATCTAAATATTTTATTCCAAAACATTATCGAAAATTACTGTTTAAAACAGTCTGTTTTGCCTTTTTACAAGATTATTTTAAGCGATTGTTATTGTTTTGTGATTGTTAAAAAAATTGAAATATCTTGTAAGATTAAAAAATATTCATAGAGTGACCTTTCGTGTAGTCTGGACAATTATGTGACTTTTAATTTATCAAATTGAGCAATATTCAGATTATTATTTATATTGCAGATAACTCAGTCAGCGTTATAACTATGATGTCCGAAAAGATAAGGACCAATCAAATACCACGATTGTCAACTTATTTTATGAATCGTGTCATTTGATTGATCATTATCTCTACTGGCATCACAGTTATGACGCAAAGTCAGAAAGCTTACCAACGTATTATCTTCGATATAAATAAACTTCCCTCCTGCTTCACGGATATAGCCAATTTCAGATGGCCGATAGAGTTAGTATTTCTGAAAAAAATAATGTGCCATCCAATGAACTAACCCTCTGACTCTAAATATCAAGGTTAACTCTGAGCCGCGTGTACGGCTCTGCGCAGCCGAGCGATTTTTAAAAAACGCTCACATAATAATGCATTAAAGATCCATTGTCGATCAAACTGCAAATAAACTTTCTCATCGACTTGCAAAAAAGTCTCAAATAATTTCAAAAAGATATGAGTGTTATCTATGGACAAAATAAGCCTAAAACATTTACATGAAAGATAAGATTTAAATTTTGTCTAAAAGGCCCTAGGAGTTTAATTTTTTGGAACAAATTTTGGAATTATTAGAATTAGCATAACGAATGACTTAAATAATTTGTAGCACATTTCATACAGTTTGTCACATTTTTGCTCCCAATCTCAGTTATTTGCTGAAAACTGATTGACACCGATGATAAGTCTACGAGCAGCTCGTAACGAGCTTTTAAATTTGTTAGGCTTCTACGTTTTTTGGAATTCAAACGTTTTGATTAGCGCACTGCGCAGGTTAGTTCAAGCAAAACTAAGATAAGGATCAAAATTTTGACATCCTGTTACAGGATTCCTGTATGTACCGTATATAATATACTTTTCGTATTTCGAGATCAAAAAATGGCTACTTCCTTGTGATTGTATTGACGGAAATGACACTGCTCATGACTTATTAGTTTATACTCGTGCACTTTTCTTTTACAGATAAAGATATTTCGGTAGATAGTATTATTTTTTGATAATTGAGTCATCTTGACTGATAATAGGGCAAAAGTTAACCAATGAGCGCGATATTTTCCTTTTATATTTCTAAAAATCAAATTTAATAAGTGAAAATCGCGCAAAAAAATAATATTGTTCTACTATCAAAAGAATGTATACCCCAGCCATGGGGGAAAATTTCAGCCAATGGGGCTCGACTTGCCCATTGTGAGATAGGGGCTCCGCCCACGCAATCTGTGCGCATGTCGTGGAATACAATCTGTGGGTAGTATATGTAAATTGTTGTAATTGCTGAGTAAATATCACAACTTTTCAACAACCTCTAATTTTTGTTTGGAATATTCAAACGTAAAAAGAGAATAAAATTATTATTCTGTGAACGCTGTTGATGATAATTGTATTAATGCAATTATTTTTAAATCAGTACATAACTCGTAACACATGTTACAAAAATGATAAAACACACTTTCAATATTTTCCCAGCAGTAAATAACTTTCGGAAGTGTTATGTAAATTTTTTAAAGAAAGAAAGGAAACAAATTTTGTCACAAAGTTCACGCATGATAATTTGAAATTAACGTTAATATTTTTTCGTTAACCCAAAAAAACCGTTTTCGTAAACTTTAAATAACTCGGTAAATAAATTTGGACAAACAAAATAAGATAATGAAACGATTCTACGAAACACATGCAACAAAGTTCACGCATAAAATTTTGGATCCTTATCTTTCTCGATAACAGATTCGGCGGAAAGATATTTATTGGTCAGTTCTTCCCAGGGGATTCATTTTTGGTATTTATATACAATTTTAATACCGATTTTTGTAATTCGCAACTTTTGATTAAAAGTCCAAAAATACACTTTAAGGGGGTAGGTGTCGTAATCTGGTATCTTTCAATCACGCCTCAGAACAAATCTAGGGCAGTTGTAAAAATTCTGAGGATACTCGTTTGTAGATCTAGCCTTCGTCTAACGATTACACATCTCAAAGTCAACCTTGTTACATCACACCACCAGGTGGTGAGTCTATTCTAGAGCACTAAACGTTTTTTTCAAAATCGATCTTCTTTTAGACCCCACATACAAAGCGTCTGAAAATTTACACAGAGTACGGGAAGAGTGAGGTTACTGATATGTTGAAGCCATTTTTTTGAATTTCACCCTAGAATTCTAGAAATATGACTATAAGTAAACCGGAAATGAAAAGTTCGAAAAAAAAGTTCGTCTGATCGAAACAAAAGTACCACCAAATTGAAGCTGATCAAAAAGTTGG